>AWUE01023774.1:0-87980 GCA_001974825.2 Corchorus olitorius
GGTTTCACATGGACTCCGTTCTGTTTCCTAAAATTTCCAGGATGGACGTTGATAAGATCATTCCATTTAATTTAGTAGCACCTTAGGATGGCATAACCTAAAGTGGGGAGCTTTCACTTCTCACCGCAACATTTTGAGGTAAATCTGGATTAATTTGTTGATTATATTATTTGATACTTAAATTTAACATTTCCTTGTTCGTCTTTTATTTTACAAAAAGCTTTTTTTTATTTATCATTCGACTTCCTTTTTATTGAGGTTTCTATTAGTTGCTTATATTTAATTAGTATATTTCCACATTTCCAAAAGCACAGTTAGTCAATGCTAAGTATAATCATTTTGTGATGCATTGTGTAAATTACATATGCTCCTGCAAATGCTCTCAACTAATTCAATTTTCCTACGACAACTATACATACTCATTGACTACAAAAAATTAGACCTTCCTTATGCAAAAGCCAAATTCTTCCACCTACCCGAGTCTATTAATTTAACAATTGCAATCAAGATTAAAAAATGACCGCAATGTACTATATTTTTTTTAGATAATAAACATAAATTACAAACAACAATTAATATTAGCTTAATTTTGATGAATTATCTAGAGATGGAGGAGTAGAATATTAGCTTTATTTTGATGAATTACCTAGAGATGGAGTAGAATTTAGATAATGCACTTTTAGAATGAAAGAGAGGTCATGTGTTTTGCTTTAAATATGCGAATTATTTGTTTCCATGTATGAGTTTTTCCTAACTGATTAACTTACAGCCAATGCAATATCTTCTTACTAACCGACTTAAAAAACTACAAAAAATATAGCCCTAATAAGAAGATGAATGCAGCGCAAGCGCAGGCCACCCTGCTTGTTTGGATTATTTATCAAATGACTCTCATGCTTTTCTACTTTATACTACTTAGTCCTTTACAAATTCTATCTTACTCGATTTAACGCTTCATTTTTTTTTCTTTGTTCTATTTGTCCAATTAAGGTAATTCATGAAGGACGGTAAAAGTACATAAATGGTCCCTAAAGTGAGCCAAATGTGCATTTTGGTCCCTGAAGTGAAACTTTGTTCAATTGAGTCCCTAAAATGAAGCATTAGAAACAATTGGGTTCTTCCGTCAATTGCACCGTCAAATTCAATGACATGACACTAACGCCATTAACTTTCTGACGGTGGCGGTTAGGTGGACTGCCACGTCATGTTTTTAAAAATAAAAATTATATTTTTCAAAAAAATTCTTTAAAAAGATTTGAAAAAATTATTTTTGAACTAAAAAAACAAATTTCGGTTTTTTATTTTTTGATTTTTTAATAAAAAAATATATTTTTTTGAACTTCTTTATGAAAAAACAGAAAAGAAAGAAAAAAAATTTCAAAATTCATTTTTTTCCTTTTTTTAATTTTTTGATCCAAATTTTTTTGAACTTTTTTTTGAAAAAACAGAAAAAAGGAAAAAAAAGAAAAGAAGAAATAATCAAATTTCTTTTTTTTGTCATTTTTCCTTTTTTTTATTATTTAAAAAACCGAAAATCATTTTTTTGAAATTTTTTATTGAAATTTTTTGAAAAAAGCTAAAAGAAGGAAAAACAAATAATAATTTTTTTTCAAAAAACATATTTTAAAATATTATTTTTTAATAAAAAAGATGACATGGCAGTCCACCTCAGCAACACAACCAGCAAAGTTAACGGCGTCAGTGCCATGTCAGCGACATTGACGGTGCAATTGACTGAAGGACCTAATTGTTTCTAAGCCTTCACTTTAGGGACTTAATTAAACAAAGTTTCACTTCAGATTGTGTATTTTACCGAAAAAGTATAGTATGCTTAAGAGAAATCTTTCACTTGCTATTCAGGGAGCAGAAAAATCCCCTCAAGTTGTTTCAACAAAGATTTTTCATAGTTAAGCTTAGACAAAAATAACAGGGAAACAGCTATACTCCAACATTTCCATATATACAAGCAGTTGTGTAATATATAATTTGATTGAACTTTTCAAAATGTTACATGAAACATATATGTAATTTTCTAAATTTTCCATCATTACTGCAAAGACCTCAATTTCTTAAACAATCCAATCTCTTAAGTGCTGCTTGTGTCACAAAAGCAACAAAAAGGATAATTTCTCAATTGGATGCTAGATATTTGGTCATAAATCTGTAGCATGGCAAGGGAGAAGCTATAGTTGCATGATCTTTGATTTACTATATACATATATATAAATTTATATATATTATTATATAATAATAATATAACAATGCCCCGATGGTTTTCTGTTTTTCCCCTAATTTCCATTCAATAACTGAAGTAAACTACAATTAATTAATGAAAACTATAGTTGGAGACATATTAATGTGGCGTCCAAAGTGGCATAAAGGTAGATTGCTAATTATTATCTTGCTTTCCTAGTCAAGATCTTAAGTTATATATATTGACGAATTTGATTGATTGTTTCAACTTTACCAAATAATTTGATAGACCACTCTTACACCTCATCACTGTTTTTGGATTGGAGTTAGGAGCCTATATCAAGACTCTTCTAATTTATCATTAGCTGTGATTATCTGGATTATAGCTTTGGATTGGATTAAATGACTCCTTAATTTATATATATGAGTGTTTTGGATTATAGCTTTGATTATATGCCGTGATCATAATCTCCGTGGGATTCAATGTGTTTAATTAATATCCATAATCATATTATGAAATTTTGATAATCTCCCTACATAATTTCAATAATCTTCCTATGAAATTAATTTTATTAATTAACTTCTCTATGATTTTTTGATAACTTCCCTATAAAAATTTCATAACCACACAATGAAACTTTGATAACCTCCATATGAAATTTCGATAGCCTCGCTATGAAATTTTAGTAATCTCCCTATGAAATTTTTATAACCATAAAATAAAATTTGATAATCTCTGTATGAAAATTCGATAATCATACTATCAAATTTGGATACCTCCTTATGAAATTTCGATAACCACAACTAAAAGAAATATGCCGCTAGCAATGGATTTTGCTACGGAAAAAGGATGAAAATCCGTAAGAACAGTGATTTTCGACAGATTTTGCAACTGAAAACAATCTGCTGCAATACACTCGTTACAAATCATTCCCACGGATCTAATGGATCCATAGCAATGTTTACTAACGATAAATAAATAGACGTGTAGATTTTTCGTTGGAAAATTTCAACCGATTCAACTAAACGATAGCAGTGGATTTTTCGACAACATCCCACGAAAATGTTGCATTGAAATTGATCTGTTGTAAATTTCGTTAAAAAATGTTACATATTTCCTGTCGAAATTCTAATTATTTAGCAACGAATTTGCAACATAATTTTTTTCTCTAACAAATTTTGCAACTGAATTTGCAACGGATTTAAATTAATAATTTATATAATTACAAAATAAAAAAAAATTGAATTAACATTAACTCTTTCATAATAACAATAATAATATCTTACAGTAGCATTAAATATTTAAAATACATTGAATTAAATAAATTGCAAAATTCATGAAAATCACAAAAAATTGAAAATAATATAATAATTAAATACAAATAAAATGAAGGAAAAAGAAAAAAGAAATTGATTGAACTCTTCCATTGATCCTCATTTCTCTCTCACCAAATTATATCATAAAACACCTACAAGTACAGAGAGAGAGAGAGACATAGAGAGAGAGAGATTAGCAAAATAAGTTAATTAATAACATATTACCATAATACACTAAATAATAAAAAATTAATAACGAAAATTAAAACTTTTCATGAAAAATTCATGCTCATTTACAAATTCAAAATTTGTATAGTACTATAATACTATTTAAAATCTAAAGAAAATTACTACAAAAAATACAAATATAAGAATAATAACACATTCAAGAAAACATCTAAGTGAGAGGGGGAAAAAGAAAATGATCCTTTGAGGGAGAAGTGTAGAAAGAAGATAAAAATAAGCAAAATATAAATGAAGAGGAAGAATATAGGAAAGAATAGAAAATTAAATAATTTAAAAAAGAAAAAAGAAACAAATTTACAATTGTGATGAAGAGAAATGGATGAGAGGGTGTAGTTAGAAGAAGAAGAGAAAAGGGATAGAAATAAGAGAGAGGGAGAGAGTGAAAAGTGAGAAGAAATGAAAAAAGATGGGTGTTATGAATTTTGTATTTAATGACAGGATTTGCTACGGATTATGTTCGTAGCAATTTCCGTTGTAGAACATGATTTTGGCACAATATTTTTGAGTTCAGTGGGAATTCAAATTTTAATTTGTCACGGAAATTAAATTTCATAGCAATTACGCGGTAAAATCATAGCAATTACGCGGTAAAAATGAAAATTTTTGAGAGTTTGATTTTCATGTTATAGAATTGCAACAAAAATTGCCACGAATTTTATTTTTGGAAAAAAAAATATTTCACGTTGGCAGGAAATGAAATTTTAACTTACAATATATGGATTTTTTCTTCCGAATATTCCATTGCAATTTTTTTAAATTTTTACCTATTTTATTTTCTTTTTTAAAGGAAGATCCGTCGCAAGATCGTTGCAAAATTGGAACCAATTTTGCAAGGGATGAGAGGATATAATTTGTAGCATGCTCTCTTCCCAACAATCGTTGCAAACCGTGGCTAGGTCGTTGCAAATATTTTGTGGCAATTTTTGTTGCATGATTTGCCATAGCTTTTGTGACAATTTGTGACAAACTTTTGACACGTGGTGTGGTGCCCAAAATTAGCCACATTTAATGCAACGGTAAATCAGTGGCAATATTTTGTAAATGTTAGGGACGGATTTGGCTATAGTTTTTAGAGTTCATTGCTATTGGTTGCTATTTCTATTGCAATTTTGCAACGATTTTTCCATTGCTAGCGGCAGTTTTTCTAGTAGTTCCCTATGAAATTTTGATTATTACACTATAAAATTTTGATGACCTTGCTATAAAATTTTGATAACCACCTTATGAAAGTTTGATAACCTTGCTATGAAATTTTGATAATCTCCCTATGAAAGTTTGGTTACTTCCCTGTAAACTTTTGTTTTTTACACTATGCAATTTTGGAAACCATGCACACTATGAAATTTTGATAATCTCATAATGAAATTTTGACAACCACATAGATACAACAAAATAAAAAAACATAGATTCTTTTTTTCCAGAATCAAAAACATAGAATCACTAATTACTTTTCTAGCTCAACAATCACTTTTCTTCCAGCTAAACCTTAAAAAAATCAATTGATTCCATTAACTAAATTTAACTTTATATTTTAGATTTTTACAATTCTGTTCTTCTAAAAATATTCTTAAAAAAAGAATTTATAAATATAAATATATTAGATTCAAATAATTGGTACTAAAAATAATAAAAAATAACCTTTAACATAGATTAAGATTTGGGCCCAAGCCCAAATCAACTTAAAGATAAACCCCAATTTTAAGTAGTGATGTTTTAGAAATATTTACTTGAAAGGTATCATAGTCAATCCCAAAGTTTCCTGACATTCGTATTTCTTATTGATGGGTGTCGTAATCCACCAAAGATAAAAAATCATACAAAACCTATAGACATGGTAAGTATGAGTCGATCTCACAGAGAACTATTGTTTTAATTACCTTTCCTAAAGTTATGAATTAAACTAAAATGGGGGGTTTTATGAAGAAATTGATTAAACTAAGTAAATAACAAAATAAAATACTAGTGAGATTAAAGAAACAATTAAATAAATATTCCAATTTCAAGACAATCACACTCTTGGGATAAAAGGATTTGATCCTTGGCATCAATTAATATCTAACTTATAAATAAATGGCGTAGATTAACGTCATCGACCATTAATCCCTATATCTCCTTAGTCTTCATTATATTGACTCCATGTGTTTTTGATGATAACAAAACATTCTATTTAGTGTGACTAATCAAGCTATCTAGTGTGCAGTGTTTAATTGAGCAGTTTACTTAACGAATGGTTATGGCCAAACCAATCCATACAAAGCGCATTAGCACAGAGGAAACATACTATGATTAAAGCCCTCATGAAAAGCACAAGTCAAAAAGGATTGAGGAAGGCTTAACTCAACACATCAAGATAGAAGTATATCATCAATGGGACTAACGCCAGAAGCAGAAGCTACAAGTTATTTTGGATAAGGTATTTAGTTGAAGCAAGTATTAGTGCGAATAATGTGGAACATGACTTTAGTGGGATTAACGCCAGAACCAGAAGACACAAGCCATTGTAGATAAGGTATTCGGTTGAAGCAAGGATTAGTGCAAAGAATGAGGAGCATCACTTTAGTAGGATTACCAGAAATCGTCAGCCAATCAGATTATGCCAATGTCAGAAAAAATCAAGACAACGTCAATAATTCAAATGGTTCTTTCAACGCCATAAATTGACAGATTTGAAAGACTTGCGATTAATGAGGAATATGACCGTTGGAGGCAAATCTAAGTATTTAAGGAAACAAATTGACAGATTCGACAAATTTGCATTTAATGTGGAGAATGACCGTTGGAGGCAGATCTGAATATATAAGGACCCAAAAGAAAGGGTTAACACAAGAGACTATGGTCGTGTATTTGTAATCGTTTCACCACCGTTTGACCGTTTCACCACCATTTTGGGCCCAAACGGAGCTTAAGTGTGAACTCCGTTTCAATCGCTGCTCTAATAATCTCATTTGTACAGTACCGAATCTAATATGTACAGTGTAATCTCATCTGTACAGTTGCTAAACAGTGTCAATCGCACCGCTACCGCACCGCTCTACTAAACGCAGCTTAAAAAGAAGAACACAAGGAAAAATACAGGAATCACAACCAAGTTGTTCAACATTCAATTCTTTCTTTTTAGCTTGGTTTTTGCAAGATCGTTATTATCTCTATTCTTTGTAAATCTTGCCCAAATCTTACTCAGTGTATTTCGATCATCTAGGATCAGTTTACACACTCTTCAAACTATTTTTTTATCGTAATCAGTGCGGTGAAACACTTGTTTGAGCTTGGAGAAGCTCTGGTTGTAATCAGTGTGGGGAACACTTGTTTGAGCTTGGGTTAAGCTCGGTGTTGTCACAAGCTTGGGTAAAGCTTGGTTGCTGTAACGGCTTGGTGTAGGCCTGTAACTACATCGGATTAGTGGATTGGTTGAAATCCTTGGTGGGGAAGCCAAGGTAGAGGATGTAGGTCAAGGAGGACCGAACCTCTATAAATCGCTGTGTATTGATAAGATCCCTCTAATCCCTTTTAGTTATTCTACCTTAAAGCTTTTATTGCATGCCATCTTCTAGTTCTTAGTCACTCTGCTATTTTTCTGTTTACACTCTGCACTTGTTCATTTATTTGAATCGTCACTGCATATCTGTGTTACTTGCTGCTTTGTTCTGTTTTCTTTTGTTCCCACTAATTGTGCCATATATATTCTGGTCGCACTAACGCTATGTCTTGCAGAAGTGTTAGTAGTTCTTCGAAAGATTTTTAAAGTGTGCTATTCACCCCCTCTAGCAACTCATACGGGACCAACAATTGGTATAAGAGCCTATCTCTTGATCAACAGGACTAACATCCTCAAGAGAGATCCATTATGGCTACTGGACAATCATCATCATCAAATGTTGCAAACACGATTGTAGAGGGACAGTCCACTCACAAACCTCCTCTGTTTGATGGGACTAACTATCAATGCTGAAGGAACAAAATGTCTGTCTACATGCGAGCTCATGATCTTGAAATGTGGGAAGTGACCATGAATGGTCCCTTCACTCCCTAAGAAGAAGATGCAGAGAAGAAGCTCGTTGATAAAGAAAGGAGTTAATGGTTTGCAGATGATATCAGAAAATATCAAATCAATTACAAGGCCATCAACACCCTCCATTGTGCTCTCAATGTATCTGAGTACAATAGAGTCTCTACATATGAAACGGCTAAGGAGATTTGGGACAAGTTTCAAGTCACACATGAAGGAACATCCCAAATAAAGGAATCCAAGATCAATCTGCTCACACTGGATTATGAATCTTTCAGAATGGATTCTAGTGAGACTATCACCGAAATGTATGACAGATTTGTTGCTATCATCAATCAGCTGAAGTAGTTGGGAAAGTCTTATCCAGAAACTGAACTTGTAAGAAAATTGCTCAGAGCACTTCCTAAATCATGGAAGCCAAAAACTCTGACAATTTGGGAATGCAGAGATCTAAACACTACAACACTGGATGACATAATTGGCTCACTGCTTACTTATGAAAGAGAACTAAAGCATGATGAAGAACTTGACAAGAAGCAGAATGAGAAGAAAAGAGGGCTCACTCTCAAAGTTTCTGCTCTAAAAGAAGAGATAGAGATGCTGACCATGGAAGAAAGCGATGACAGTGAAACCGCAATGCTAGTCAGAAAGATCAAAAGATGAGGAAGAAAAAATCTCAGTAACAAGAAAATCTATGGACGAGATAGATTCAGAGTGAAAAATATAATAGTGAAGGAAATCAAATCACCTGCTTCGGTTGTGGGAAATCAGGCCAGATCAAAAGTGACTGCGCACACAACAGGAAGGAAACATCAGTGAAGGATAGAAAGAAAAAGAAAGCCATGGTTGCTGCCACTTGTTCAGACAGTGATGATTCAGATTCAGACATCAGTGACACTGAACAAGGAGCAAAGGCCAACTTATGCCTCATGGCAGAAGAAGAAATTCCTGAGGTAGACTCTGATCTTTCTGGATTAACTGTTGATGAAATGCGAGATGAATATGTGAAATTAATTGATGAATATGAACAACTCTTTAAAATGTTTAAAAGCTTGAAGAAAAAAAACGTAGAATTAAAACTGAGTTTGGAATTTGTTAAAAAAGATCATGATAGCATGCTGAATAAGGTTGACGCTTTAAATGCTGATATGGAACATGCTAAAACTAAAAATGAAATATTTCTAAAAGAAATCGAGGAATTGAAAAAGGAGATAATCGTTGTCACTAATAACAACGTAAAAACTGCTCAGACTAAGAGTCACAGGCAATTTAGGCCTAGAACTATGAACTGCTATACATGTGGCAGAAGAGGTCACCAATCCTTTGAATGCTATCAGAAGAATGGGTACTCTTCCCGAACTAAATTAGTTTGGGTGCCTAAAGGTACATATGTTGTTGCTAACCCCCAAGGACCCATCAAAGTATGGGTACCTAAAACAACAATTTGAAACTGTGTGTATGTAGGTTGAGTAAGAGCAACAAGACTACTATTTAAACGCTCAATTGAAGGAAAAACAACCCTGGTACCTGGACAGTGGTTGTTTAGACACATGACAGGAGAAAGAAAGATGTTTCTAGAGCTTAAAATGAAAAATGGAGGAAATGTAACTTTTTGAGACAACTCCAAAGGGAAGATTCAAGGAATTGGAACTATTGGAAAAGGTTTTGCTCAGATCACTCATGTCCTGTTTGTAATGGGACTAAAGCACAACCTACTTGCATTAGTTAGCTTTGTGACGAAGGACATAGAGTATGTTTTGACTCTCACTTATGCCAAGTTTTTGACATCAAAACAAATAAACTCAGATTTGTTGGTAAGAGGCACGATAATGTATATGTTATCTTTCTTGATGTTTTAACCTTGGAAGATGATATCTGTTTTATGGCTAACGATGCTTCTGAAAGTTGGTTATGGCATAAAAGTTTAGGTCATGCTAGCATGAACACCATCTCCAAGTTGGTGAAAAGAGACCTAGTCACTGGTCTGCCCAAGCTGAAGTTTGACACTAACAGAATATGTGAAGCATGTCAGTTTGGAAAGCAAGTCAAAAGCTCTTTCAAGTCAAAGAGCGTTGTCTCAACTTCTAAACCACTTAAGCTTTTGCATGTAGACCTATTCGGTCCGATTGATGTCATCAGCATGGGAGGTAAGTCCTATGGCTTTGTGATTGTTGATGATTACTCTAGATATACTTGGGTTTACTTTCGTAGTCATAAAGATGATGCTTTAGAAGCATTTGCTATCTGTAAAGCTGTTTAGAATGAAAAAGGCTACAATATTAGTGGCATTAGAAGTGACCATGGTGGTGAGTTCATAAGCCATGATTTTGAAAGCTTTTGTAATGAAAATGGTTTTTCTCACAATTTTTCTGCTCCCAGAACCCCACAATATAATGGTGTGGTGGAAAGGAAGAACAGAACACTAAAAGACATGGCTAGAACTATGATTTGTGAAAACAATTTACCAAAGTATTTTTGGGCTGAAGCCACTCAAACTGCAGCTTATATTTTAAACAGGGTCTCCATCAGACCTATGCTTTCAAAAACTCCTTATGAGCTTTATAAAGGGAGAAAACCAAATATTTCTCACTTTAGAAACTTTGGCTGCAAGTGTTTTGTTTTGAATAATGGAAAACACACCATTAGGAAGTTTGATGCCAAAAGTGATTAAGTCATTTTTCTTGGCTATGCCTTGAATTCTAAAGCTTATAGAGTATTTAACAAGTCTTCTTTAGTTGTAGAAGAATCAATACATGTTGTTTTTAATGAGACTAATGCTACACCGAGAAAGGTAGTGGTTGCTGATGATGATGTAGATGAAATTAGTGCGAGCATGAGACATGTGCATATTGATGACACCAATCCAGTTTTAGAGGAAAAAGAAAGTTAAGAAGATCCTCCTATTGAAAGTTTACAGAGAGTAGAAGAACAACATAATGATCTTCCAAGAGCTTGGAAGCATGCAAGGAGTCACCCCATTGATCAAATTATCGGTGATCCTAAGGAAGGATTGAGAACTAGAAGTGGACTTAAAGTGACTTGTGAATTTGTGGCATTCATTACACAAGTGGAACCAAAAACATTTGAAGAAGCAGAAAAGGAAGAAAGTTGGATAACAACAATGCAAGAGGAGCTTAACCAGTTCGAGCGAAGCAAAGTCTGGACATTAGTGCCAAGACCTGAGGGTAATCCCATTGTTGGCACTAAATGGGTCTTCAGAAATAAGTTGGATGAAACTGGTAAAGTGGTAAGAAACAAAGCCTGACTGGTAGCCCAAGGCTATAACCAAGAAGAAGGCAATGATTATTGTCGAAAAGTTCGGGTCCGGGGAACCTTGTCGAAATGATGTTGGAAATGGAGTCGCCACTAATCACAATTCTAAGGTGTGATTAGTCACCTAAAGGTCACTTAAGCTAAGTAAAGTCCATGGCTCAGCAATGCACCCACTAAACCTAAGGTCAGGTCCTTGTAACCTAAATCTAGGTTCGGGAGTCGATTACGCTTAGGGAAGGATCAGCACCCTGGAGCGCCCATCAGGTGACGATACCTCTAAGCTAAACTAGATCTAATCGTGGGTCAATAACAAAAAGGTTACTTTTACCTAATCTTGATTATTGTTAAAAAGGGTTATGAAAGAAAATAAAAGCATTCTTGTTTAAATCAATGTCGAGAATTCGAAGAATATAATCGAACACCGTCGATTAATTCTGTTACGACTCTCTTTCGCTGTTTGTTCTCTTGTTGATTCTTCCACATCGGGAAGATATTTTGAAAAAGGCAGTGTCAAAACTTTTCCATTTGAATTTTTGAGGAAAACTAGTTGATTGATTCGCCAAAAAATCCTACCATTTTTTTTGAAAAAACTCGTCTTTAAAACCAAGCTTCAATTTTTGAGTTTAAGATTAACCCAAAAAGATTTGATAATCCATTTCCGGATTAATTTTAATCTAAAAGTCAAATCAAAGATTTGTTTTCAAATTAAAATTAATCCAAAAAGGGTTTACTGATCAATTTCCGGACTAATTTTAATCTCAATAATTGAATTTTAATTTTAAAGAGCTTATTTCCTTATGGCCAATTTTCTTTAGAAAATGCTTACCGTGAAACCTCTTGAGTTGCCATTTTTATCTTTTTTAGAAACCGAATAAGAGAACATACCTAAAAACATTTTTTGGTAAAAAAAAAACACTTGATTTTTTTTATCCTTTATTCATTTTTTTCAAGTTTGGACCTTAACATTACATATGCATGTATGAAATGATGAATGCAAAGTCCAATTATTAAAGTTAACTCGCGTAACCCGAGTTTTTGAAAGCACTTCCCGGGATATATGCTCGGAACCCCGACGCATTTCGAGAAGAGCCGTCTCATCCTCGGAGACATTCAGTGGCCCCGAAAACTCGACCACTCACTGAATTCCCCTTCTTCGAAGGGGTTGCGGTTATTAACTGAATTTAAAGGTGGTATGAAATGCGAACAGATATAATCAATGGCAGATAAATATGATATGCATGCAATTAAGCTCTACTTTACTAAATTATTACAAACCAAGGCCAAACCGGGCCAATTAACAAATAACAAGTTGGGCCGGACCGGGCATACTGGGGACTTTTCTGCACACTAAAGTAAACGATCAGTAATGTTCAGGAAGCAAACAAGTTGTTACCCAAAAAATGCCATGATGGCCCCAAAGTAAATCAAAGTGCGAATTAAAAAACATGGACAAAAACATGAACAAATAGAATCTAAACTAAGAAGGTATGGATCATATGATGTGCTTAGGCTACAATGGGATCTAGCTTAGGAAATCAATTCCTTGGACTTGAGATCTTAATTTCCAAATTTAAAGGCATTCAAAAGGATTCACCAATTTCTCTCAAGTTATTTTCAGATTTGGAAAATTGGGCTTTTGACTCCAAGCTTTATTTTCTTCTAAAAATCAAAAAAATGACCCAAGGTGTCTAGCATTTCATCCCTAGGTCCTCTTCGATTTAAGGAAAAATACTACAGCTTTAAATCAAAGCCCCATTTTTCATATCCATATCAATTTAATTTGAAACTATAAACCCATTTGAATGACCCTCAATTTGAGCATCAAAATCTCAACATCAAAATGCCATGAACAAACAACATTTCCAATAAAAATTCAATCTTTAGGCTAAATTCCAATTTCTATACTTATTTAGTAAAATTCGAAAACCAAAAAGCACCAAATAAATATCAACAATATAGGTCAAGCACCCCATTGCAAAATTTTAGCATAATTTCCAAAATCAGGAGTCAAATTGAACCAATTAATAAGTATTAACCTCAATCAAGGATGAAATTGAATCAATTAAAAGATTTTAACCTCAATAAGGGAGCAAATCGAAGCAATTAAAAGATATTAACCTCAATCAGGGAGCAAATCGAACCAATTAAAAGAAATTAACCTCAATTAGGGAGCAAATCGAACCGATTAAAAGAAATTAACCTCAATCAGGGAGCAAATTGAATCAATTAAAAGAAATTAACCTCAATCAGGGAGCAAATTGAATCAATTAAAAGACATTAACCTCAATCAGGGAGCAAATTGAACAAGAAAAAATAATAACCTAAATTAAGGGTTATGCTGAAAACAGAAACAAGCTTTAGGCTTTATATGAATTAAATAGCAAATTACGCATGCAATTGAGGATTTAATTGAAAAGGGGTTAGAAATTTTACCTGAATATAAAAGGGGTATTTTCTTCTTCAGCTTTCAGATCTGCCTCTTCCTCAAAACCCTAGCGCCGCCGCCACCAAGGATCTCCCCACCGCAGATCCGGCGAATCTAGTCGTCCAAACACCTTCAAATTCCCCTGAAATGGTCACCACTGTCCTCTAAGCTCGAATCCAAGCCTAGGTTCCCCAAAATCCAAGCCTACCTTCAAATTCTTTTTATTCTTTGGATGCTCACTCAATTCATGAGTGAGTAATCCTTTTATTTTTCTCCAATATAGAATTTAATTGATCTCTTGACTTATATCATGGTGAGATTTTGTGCTTTTATATGAAAATTAATAGGGTATTTCTTAATATCTCTGCATGAATTCTATGTTGCTTATTTTGATATATTGAAGCATGCACTTTCTTGATAAATTAAGTAGCATTAGCTAAATTAAAATCTTGAAGGATCTTCGGATTTAATTGTTTGGTAGCAATTGGAAGCGAAGGATCTTCCTTCCAAGGGATTTAAGAATCTTTGACCAATTTTTAATTGTCCATTGTGCTTGTAAATTAATAGATCTTAATGCTTTATTCTTGAGTAATTATCACACTGGATCAAGAGGTAATTGTTTAAAGAATAAAAGGGATAATTCACACTGAATCAAGAGTTTTATCTAATTAAGGTAATTTAGGATTAAATTCCATGCAAGCTATCCATTGTTTTCATAATCTTTAGATATCAATGATCCGTGTTATTATTGTCAAGAGGGATATTAATTCTATGTTGGAGGTTTCTCTTAATTATTTTCTCAATTTATTTTCTGCTTCTTAGTTAATTGTTTTCTTTAATTTTCTTGATTGCTTTCTTAGATAGTTTTAATTACTAGTTTGATTTGATTTAATTTTACTTTCAAAACCTTCTTTATTTTATTTGGTTGTTTTAAGAAAAAGAACAATAACCTATATCTCTGTGGGATCGACCCCTACTTGCCCTAGCTATCTTTAGTTAGTAATTGTTGGGATTTTATTTTTATAAATTTTGGCGCCGTTGTCGGGGAGATTGTGTTTTATTTTTTCTTTTTCTTTTTCTTTTCTATATTCATTTTACACTTGATCTTCTCTGTTTTGTAGGAAAAATCCAATGGAGCAACAACGTTTGTTACGAGAGCTGAATTTCATTGACTATCCAGCCGTGGATACGTCATACAAGCTGAATTCTGGAGTGATCCGCATGCTACCAACCTTTCAAGGAGAGTCTCATGAAAATCCTCATGAGTACTTACAAAATTTCTTTATATGGTGTGCTGCAACCACTGGAATGCCGGAAGAATAAGCGAAACTTTGAACTTTTCCTTTAACATTAGAAGGAAAAGTAAGAAGTTGGTTCTTGACTCTGCCATCAAGATCCATAACTTCTTGGAAAGAGATGGAGACCGTGTTCCTGAACAAATGCTTTCCAGAGGCCAAACGAGCTGACGTACGGAGGAGAATCACAACCTGCCAACAACAACCTGAAGAGAAGTGGCACAAATACTGGGAGAGATACAACGAAATCTGTGCAAGTTGCCCTTACCACAACCTAAGTGAAGCAATGCTGATTCAGAACTTTTACGATGGACTTCTCTATGAAGATCGAACCTATGTTGATGCTGCTAGTGGAGGAAGCCTAACACTCAAAACCCCTGAAGAAGCAAGGAAGCTGTTCAACACAATGGCTGAAAACATATACCAGTTCAATACCACTAAGGAAAACATGTCAACCACGCCGTCAAAAACAAGAGAATGAATGATTGAACAACCTAGAAGCAACTATGACTTCGATGGCTGCTCAACAAGGAGATTTGGTGAAGATGGTTACAAACCTAATGACTATGCTTTCACCGAAGATTATGCAACCACCTTCATGTATACCTCAAGTATGTATGAATGAGCCCATAAATGGGTTGAACAATGCACAAGGATATGGAGTCAATTCAATCGAAGGAACTCAACAGTGGTATGAACAAAAGATGAACTCACCGGATGTTCCGCTTCCACCTTCCATATCGCCACCTCCAGCACCTGCTTTCTCTGCTGCACCACCACCTGATGCCGTGGCCAACGTTCAATCGCCAAGAAGAAAGGAGCTTTCGACCAAAAACAAGAAGAGTCAGCGCACTTCACCAGCAACCGCTGCTCAAATTCAAGCCGAAGAAGAATGGATGGAAGAGATGCGAGAGAAGTATGATCCAATACCATTCCCTCAAAGGTTTGCGATGCAACTCAATTCACTACGGAATATAGAGGTAAATATTCCATTGCTTGATAAGGTTGTCAGAAAACCCAGGTACGCAAATTTTCTCAAAGAATTATGCATGACTAAGAGTAAGTTCTCTGAAAAATATGCTTGCATGAATGAGAATGTATCTGCTACATATCAGAGAAAATTGCATCACAAATGTCATGATATAGGATCTTTTTCTATTCCTTGTAAAATAGGAAATAGTAAAATAGAAAATACCATGTGTGAATTTGGATCTGCAATCAACATCATGCCTTATTCTGTCTATTCACAATTGAAAATTGAACCTGTGACTAAAACTGATCTGACTATACAATTTGCTGATAGAACTAACATTAAACCTAAGGGTTTAGTCGAGGATGTTTTAGAGCAGATTGGAGATTTTGTTTTTCCTGCAGATTTCTATGTCTTGAAGATGAGTGAAGATGACCATCATCTACCTCATTTTCCGTTGCTGCTAGGAAGACCTTTTCTTGCCACAGCCAAAACGAAATACGAAGTCCAAGATGGAAAACTCAGCATGGAATTTGATGGGAAACTCATTGAATTCAATATTTATGAAGCCATGAAATCTCCTGCTGAGATTCATTCTATCTGTGCCATTGATGCCATCGAAGTTTGTTCTGAACAAGTTCAATCACTTCACCATGAAGATGAACTTGAATTGGTACTTACAAGGAGCCTAGATGAAGAGGAAATCAAGGAAGCAGAAGTCCTAATGCCTGAAGACATAGAAGAAAAGAAGACATGCAGTGAAGAAAATCAGCTCGATCCACTTCGAAAGATGGTAAACATTCCTTTAGAAGAATCAATGACATCGAAAGAAGATATCAAGATGGCCATCCCTCCACCTTCTCCTCCAAGACTTGTCAAGCCCAAAGAAGAGCCACCAGATGATGAGCAACTCGAACATCTCAAGCCAAAAGACACAATCGTGTTGAATTCTGTTGACAACCAGCTTTTGGAACATGAAGATCAAGATTTCTTGGGAATCAACAAACTTCTTGAGTCTGAATGCTTTGAAGATATCAAAAACGCGGAAAGGATATCTATGGATCAATTCTTTCTGGAGGACAAGAAGATTTGCCAAGACGAGGACACTTTCCCAAGGCACGAAGATAGTAATGCCAATCAAGAATGCCGAAAGCACCCATTGCATCAACCAATCACGGCAGCAAAGATGGCATTGTCATTCCTAGCTATTCATGGAGTCGCCCTCAACAAAATTGGTTATTTCTTTCCTTATCTCTTCTTTTATCTTTCATATTTTTGTGCTCATATTCTTCCAATCTCATCATATTTGCTTTATGCTTTGAAGTGGTATGATCCACCCTAACAAAGGGAGAGGAAGAAAAGGAGTCGAGCTAATGACTTTAAACAAGCGCTTGTTGGGAGGCAACCCAATTTTATTTCTTTGCATATTTAATTTTTATTTTGATTTTATTATTTTTAATTTTTATACTAATTCTTTTCTTCGAGGTTTTGCTTGATAGGAATTTATGAATTTTTCTTCATTGAAAAATTCAAGGATGGAGTATGGAATAAATATGGCCATGTTGCACCCAAGGAAGGCCATGGCTTATGCCAAGCGTGCCTCCAGCGGCATCCCAAGCAACTCAGCAAAGCAGCCATGTCGTTGCTTCGCAAGGCACCTTGTTGCTGCACAACAAGGCTGCTACAACAGCCTGTTGCTGCCGCGACAGGGGAGTCTTCCGCAAGCAGCGCAAGGCTGCTCGAGCAGCACCCAGGCCGCTAATAGCAGCAACCAGCTGCTGCCTCAGCGGAGCGCAAAAAGGCTGCTTCCGCGGGGCAGCCTGCTGCTGCTGCTGCGTGGTAGTAGCAAGCAAGGCAGCCTGCTGCTGCCTAAGAACCAAGCAGCGCGACAACAAGCCTGCTGCTTCCTCAACGCAAAGACAGTCCGCAAGGATGCCAAGGTGAGCCGCATGCTTCCTCTCTTCTCATTCCTTGAACTATAGTCCTATTCTAGATAGGATTATAATTCCTAATTGCACAAGGAGATAGATGACCTCCTCCTACAAGGTAATGAATTCCTAGTCCATGTATGTTTCTACCTTTTTACTCTGACTAAAACCTTTTAAGAATAGGATTTGATCACTATATAAAGTAATCAAGAAAAGGAGAATGAGGAAGAGCTTCACCCTTTCCTTGTTCGGTGCAACCAAATAAGTGATCAAATTACTAGCTTAAGAGATGTTTTTAACAACATAATTGGGAATTTGGATGACCTCTTCAAATTATTGAAGAAGGCTATTCATAAACCAATTTAGGTTTAGTTTTTCAATTTTAAGTTTCTTGTTTTTAGATTTAAGATTTATTTTTATGCATCTTAGGATTAGTTATTTAATTTATGCTTTAATTTTCAATTTCCTTTATCTTATGTCTTTAATTTTCAAGTTTCATTATTGAACTATCTAGTTTTATTTTCCTATCACTTTAAAATTTTCTATTGTCTTTTATGATTGCGTAAATTATCTTCAACGCCATCCAGGTATGTTTTCATGAACCCTAACTCTTTATTTTTGGTAAGATGATATTGCATGCTTTGTTTGGTTGTTTTTACATTGAGGACAATGTGACTTTTAAGTGTGGGGGGGGGGGGGGGTGAATACTTGATAGGGTTATTACTTGAATAATTGAGTCATATGATAGTCCTTGTTTGCATGAGAACCTAGGATAGAACTTGATTGTTTTTTACTTGATTTCAGTTTCCCAAATTTTTGAAAAATTGATTTTCGAATTATTTTTTTTTATTTTTGCAATCAAAAGGTTTGAAAATTTCGAGCTTTTGAATTTTCATGCATATTTTGATTAATTTATTTGATTATGATTGATGAATGCTTAGAATTTTAATAATATTTGATTTATTGATTGAGTTATAGCATGTTGTTTGATTTCTTAGAATTAGGTATAATTAAAGTCTGTGATATTATCTTATTTATTTATCAATTGCTTCTATGATTATCTATTTCTAGAACTTGTGTTTAATCTTGATTGAAATTATGATTGAGAAAGTATGCCATGGATATATGTCAAGAATAAGTGTGGGGGACTATCTATAAAAAGGGGTAATTAAAAAAATTGTTTTCATAAAAGAAGTGTTTTCATGATAGAGGAGAAGAGGTATTTATGTAAAAAAAAATAAAAAATCAATCCATTGTTGTCACTCTTTTCTTTAACAAAAGGAGTTAGTAACCCTTGGAAAGAGGATAAGAGGCATGAAATTACAGAAATATTGTCCCTCTGAAAAAATAAAGAAGGAGTCCTTCTAGAGTGCTAGTAGCCTAAAATATGGGAGTTAGTAACCCCAAATCATGAACACTTCGAAGTTAGTAACCTCAATTTTCTAAAAACAATTATCCTTGAAAATCTAATAACCCACAATGACCCTTGATTTATATTTATGACATTGCAATCTTTTGAGTAATGGAGAAAGAGAGGAAAACATGAGCTTATAGAAAGAAATAGTTATAGAAAGTGAAGAATGGTAAGTGATTAAAGCTACTTTGATTATGCCTACTTAAGAATGATGATGCTTGTTGTTTCTTGATCCTTGGATTAAGTATTAGTATTATTCTTTGTTATTTTGATTTAATGATTGAATTGATTCTTTGATGTATGTATGAATTCAAATTGATTTCTTGAAAAATTGGTTTTTGATTAACTTACACATTGATTTGCTAAGAGACTAGCAAAGTTCAAGTGTGGGGGAAAATATGATCGAGTCAAAAACAACCCTATTTTTATGGTTATTTTACTATGTTTTTGGATCTATTTATGCTTATATATGTTATTTTGTTAATATTTGTGATTTGAGTCTTTATGAGATGTGAAATTCATAATTTGATAATTTTCACTACTTTTGGAGCTATTTTGATGACTTTTTACACAGATATGAGCAAAGTAATTTTGAGTATAGATTTGGAGATTCGAAGTTCGTGTTTGAAGATTTATTGAAGACAATTTGAAGATTTGAAGACCATTGAAGAATAATTTCAAGAACCAAGAATTGAAGAATGGAGCTTTAATTGCGAAGGATTGAAGACAAGCCATGAAGAAAACTGGAAGCTAAGGAATTTTGGATATTTAATATGGGAAAATACTCAGCCCATATAAGCCATTAATTGGAATTAAAATCCCAATTAATGACTCCTATATTCAAGGAAATATCCAAAATCCCGTAGATTCCCGATTCTAGTCCTAATAGGATTAGGATTCAACGCAGTCTTGGTAGAAAAATCATAACTTTCTGCTCAGACCTCCGTTTTAGGCCCGTGAGTAGGCGTTGGAAAGCTAACTCCGAGATCTACAACTTTCCATTGAAGTCCAAGACCCAGTTCTGTAATATTCAAGCCCAAAAATGACGTCGAATTCCCTGCACGAATTCAGCAAAATTTCAGGATCCTATTTTAACTTGGATTCTACTCTAGGAAGACTTTTAATCTAACTTAGACTCTAAATTAGACTCAAAAACGTCCTAGACTCCTTTACTACTTAGAATTGGATTTTCTAGGGTTATTTCCACTATAAATAGCCACCTCCTGTAACACAAATCACATACCTACACACACAATATCTAGATAATTTTCTCTTCTTCTTTTTCTCTTCTAGTTCTAGTTTTTCTTCTAGTTTTAGGTCTAGGGTTGCCGCCCCTCTCTATGCAAAGAGAGGGTGGCGGAACCCTAGGTTACTTAAGAGGAGGATTTCGCCTTCAAGTCCTGTAAGTTTTCTTTTTATTTTTTGGATGCTCACTCAATTCATGAGTGAGTAATCATTTTCTTTTCTCCAATATAGAATTTAATTGATCTCTTGACTTATATCATGGTGAGATTTTGTTCTTTTATATGAAAATTAATAGGGTATTTCTTAATATCTCTGCATGAATTCTATGTTGCTTGTTTTGATAGATTGAAGCATGCACTTTCTTGATAAATTAAGTAGCATTAGCTAAATTAAAATCTTGAAGGATCTTCGAATTTAATTGTTTGGTAGCAATTGGAAGCGAAGATCCTTCGCTTCCAAGGGATTTAAGAATCTTTGACCAATTTTTAATTGCCCATTGTGCTTGTAAATTACTAAATCTTAATGCTTTATTCTTGAGTAATTATCACACTGGATCAAGAGGTAATTGTTTAAAGAATAAAAGGGATAATTCACACTGGATCAAGAGCTTTATCTAATTAAGGTAATTTAGGATTAAATTCCAAGCAAGCTATCCATTGTGTTCATAATCTTTAGATATCAATGATCCGTGTTATTATTGTCAAGAGGGATATTAATTCTATGTTGGAGGTTTCTCTTAATTATTTTCTCAATTTATTTTTTGCTTCTTAGTTAATTGTTTTCTTTAATTTTCTTGATTGCTTTCTTAGATAGTTTTAATTACTAGTTTGATTTGATTTAATTCTACTTTCAAAACCTTCTTTATTTTATTTGTTTGTTTTAAGAAAAAGAACAATAACCTATCTCTCTGTGGGATCGACCCCTATTGCCCTAGCTATCTTTAGTTAGTAATTGTTGGGATTTTATTTTTATGATTTGCTGATGACTGATCAGGGGTCTCCAATGTATATATCATTTTTCGTATGGTTAGAGAGGGGTTGGTGTGAAGATCCCTTGGAATTCGGAGGGAGAAGCAGATGAGAGAGAGAGCGTTTAGGCCGAGAAGAGAGGGTTCATTGAATCCTCCCCAAACAGATAAGAATCCTCTCCCCTTAGCTGTAATTTTCATTTTCCCTTTTTTTATTTTTCTTCTAACCACCTTCTTGTCCATTTTGCAGATGATTCAGCGGTTTGTTGAGATAAGGTTGAGGCGCACGTGTGGGAAGGTTGCTGAGCTTTATCGAGCTGGCACCAGAGATCCTTTGGAAAAAAAAAAAAAATTCTCCCATCAGGTATGAACTTAATCTAGTAGTTTTGACTTGTTGACTTGATCCTGTACCCTTGCTCCATTTAGTTCTCCTGCACATGAGCATATTGTACCTTCCCACATAACTGCCCCCTTGCTCTCAACATTTGGTTTGATTTCAAACGGTGTGTTTTATTGGTCTGTTCTTGCTTGGTATTACTACTGTTCCTTTGGATCTGTTCCTTTGGATTGCTATTATGCATTTGGATGCCTCTGTCCTGATATCATTACTTTGTTGCTGCTGCATTTGTTGCCTTTTAACCTCACTGTATTGAGCTATTGAACCCTGCTGAATTTGCTATGTCCTGTTTGCTCCGTTGTCATGCTTACTGCATTTCGACCCCTTTGCACATTGCACTAAGTGTGTCTTGACTCTGCCACTGTCATTGGTTAACTGAATGTTTCTTGATACTCTTAGCTTGACTTGTTTTGCTCTGGCATGCACATGGGAATTTCTTCTTGCATTTGCACAAATGTCTCACTGTTTTAGGGGTCTTCCTTCATTTGTCATTACTAGTCTTCTTTCCTTGCTTGGTGACCTGCTGCATGTCATAATTGAAAAGGCTCTACTGGTCATTTAAGGATCAAGAATTAATCTTGAATCCTTTTCCCAGTTTAGCTGAGAGCGAAGCTATTCCTCATGCATTCCTGTTGCTTTTCCTGCATGTGTTCTGCTGTGGAGATTTTTGTTGGCTTACTTACTGTATTCCCTTTGCCTTCTTCTTCTAACCTCATTGATGTCGTCATCATTCCTCTCATGCATAGCCCTGCACATGAGGTCTTTTAAAAGATCTTCAACGCTCGGGTGCATGTTTGTTTGAAAACCCTTGATTGTTTCTTTTACCTTGTTTGATGTTGCTGTTTGCTCATTTGGTATATCCATTAGCCTTGACTCGGCCTACACTAATTGATGGTGATAGGTCTCTGGCTTGGGAGAAACATTTTTTTACATTCACTAACCTGCAGGTTCAATCTTACCAAAAAGATGCTGGAAATTGCCATGGTACTAGACAAGTGAAGAATGCAACACAAAATGGGAAAAGAAAAGGCGGGAAGGACCAACAAAGACCTAATACCCAATTTTGTAAAATCATGTGTATGGGACTATTAATGTAAACAAACTGTTTTTCCTTTTTTTTGTAATCTTTCCATTTTTCCAATTTTTTTTTGAGTTTTGTAATTATGCAAGTTTACTTTGTACATTACATATTCTTAAGGAAATAAAATTTGCTTTTTGACTAAGCCTAAGAATGCCTAATTAGAATTACCAAATACTCCTAATTTTTTTTATAAAAAAAGCTAATACCAAAATTATAACTAATGGTCCAAGATATAAATATTACTAATGCAAACAGTACATGAATTAAATTAATTTAACCACCTTTGATCGCTCGTCAGCAATCGTAAAAATAATCCCCACAAAATCCTAACTAAAGCAGATAGGGCAAGTAGGGGTCGATCCCACAGAGAAGGGTGATAGACTTTATCCAAAGATACAATCCTTAAAATCTCTCAAAAACAATATATAAAACAGAGGTTAAAGAAGATCAATTAAAAAGCAAGCAATTAAACTAGAAAACAAAACAAAGTAAATTAAATCTAAATCTATGGCAAATAAGAAAGAAAACAATAATTAAAAAGCATACTTTTTCTCCAATGGTAGAATACAATCAAATTGAATATGGGTCGTTGATTTAAAAGATGAATTCAATATTAAATCCTTGATGATAACTGGTCTAGGAAAATCCTAACATGCTATTTAGGTAAGATTACCGGTTAAAGTTTAAATTACCCCTTTTATTACTTAACAAATCAATTACCAGTTAAAGCTTAAAGATTTACCAAGCAACAAAGCATTAAGATTAACTATTTAATTAGTTCTTTCACACATGCTTAACAAGTAAAACCATACAATAACCAGATAAGATCCGATCACTGGCATGAAAAACTCATCGAAGCGAGGGTTAGCCGTCAACGATTCGCTACCAAACAATCAGACTCGAGGGTTATAGGGGGGGATTATATGGAGGGCGAAATCTCCTTGATAAAATACCTAGGTATGTCGCACCTCCCTATGGCTATAGGGGGTGGCGGCACCCTTGCCTAATACTAGAAGAAAATAGATGAAAAGAAATTATCTATGTGAAAATATTTTGGTGTGTAAAGTATATGATTTGTGTTACAGGAGGTGGCTATTTATAGTGGAAATAACCCTAGGAATTCCAATCCTAACTAGGAAAGAGGTCGAAGTCGGTTTTGGGGTCTAACTTAGACTCCAAGTTGGATTAAAAATATTCCTAGAGTAGAATCCAAGTCAAAATAGGATCCTGAAAAAATCCTGAATTCGTGCAGGGACTTCGACGACATTTTTGGGCTTGAAAACGGCAGAACTGGGTCTTGGACTTCAAAGGAAAGTTGTAGATCTCGGAGTTAGCTTTCCAACGAGTACTCATGGGCTTCCAAATCTATGCTCAAAATTGCTTTGCTCAAATCTGCCTAAAAAGTCATCAAAATAGCTCCAAAAGTAGTGAAAAATAACAATTTCTCATTTTCACATCACTTAAAGACTCAAAACACAAATATTATCAAAATAGCATATATTTAAGCATAAATGGATTCAAAAACATAATAAAATAGCCATAAAAATAGGGTCTTTTTTAGCTTGATTATAATTCCCCCACACTAAACCTTTGCTAGTCCCTAGCAAACTAGTGTAAAAAACTATGAACTTACTAGATAAAAACAACCCTATAATCTTAAACTAATGCAAATCAAAATTTCCATTTTAATTTAAACCTTTTCAAAAACTTTGAATGCATACACATATTAAGGATCAATGTAATTATGAAATCAAAATAACAAAGAATCATAAGAGCACTCAATTCAGAAGATCAATAAATATCAAGCATCTTTATTCTTAAGTAACCATAATTAAAGTAGTTCTAATCACTTACCATTCATCACATCCTATAACTACTTCTTTCCATAAGCTTATGTCTTCATTTTTATCTCCATTACTCAAAGGATTGCATATCATGGATACAAATCAAGGGTTTTCGTGGGTTATAATAGATTTTCAAAGGGTAATTGATTTTTAGAAAATTGAGGTTACTAACCTCGAAATGTTCATGATTTGGGGTTACTAACTCCCATTTTTGAGGCTACTAGCACTCTAGAAGGACTCCTTCTTTTTATTTTTTCAGAGGGACAATATTTCTGCAATTCCATGCCTCTTATCCTCTTTCCAAGGGATACTAACACCTTTTGTTAAAGAAAAGAGTGACAACAATGGATTGATGCTTTTTTTAATTGTATGCAGAAATACCTCTTCTCCTCTTGCATGAAAGCACTTCTTTTTATGAAAACAAATTTTTTTAACTACCCTTTTATATAAGTAGTCCCCCACACTTGTTCTTGACATATCCATAACATACTATCATAATTGTAATTTCAATAAAAATCAAACACAAGTTCTAGAAATAGGCACTCATAGCAATAATGAACAATAAGATAATATCACAAAACTCTAATTATACCTAATTCTAAGTAATAAGATATCATGCTATCAATCAATCAATC
This sequence comes from Corchorus olitorius, assembly GCA_001974825.2. Classification (NCBI taxonomy): domain Eukaryota; kingdom Viridiplantae; phylum Streptophyta; class Magnoliopsida; order Malvales; family Malvaceae; genus Corchorus; species Corchorus olitorius. The sequence goes on from AWUE01023774.1 coordinate 25,237, forward strand.
AATCAAATAAGACTTTCTTAAAAATTCTAAGCATTCTTCAATCATAATTAAATCAAATCACTCAATACATGCAAAATTTTCAAAATTTTCGAAAAAATTATGGCATTGATTATGCATGTAAATCTCCTATTAGACTAGACTCTCTCCCCCACACTGAAAAGACACATTGTCCTTAATGTGGAAACACATATGAGATTGACACAAACAATTGATATTATGCATGCTCATGAGGTTTATTTAAATGCAGAAAATAAAAACTCAAACTAACAATTAATTCACATCAAAGAATAGGCAAGCAATCAAAGCAATCAATCAAGACAAAATAATGCAAGGAAAATTAAAAAGATAGAGTTAAAGAAAGCTTCTCTGTTTGTAGGCATAAGCTCCATCATTGCTTCTGAAACTTGACTCCTTTCGAATTCAGCTTGCAATTGTCCAAATTAAGCTCCATTTGCTCTCCTTCGGTTCTTCATGTGAAATCATTGGGTTGCCTCCCAATAAGCGCCTTTCTTTAAGGTCTTTGGCTAGACTGCCTTAAAGAAATTATTCTTCAAGGGTGAAGGAACTATGGATATATTCCTTCAACAATTCCACAATGATCTTGAGAGTATCATTGATGGTTTTGAGAACTTCAAGTTGAATATTATCAAGACTTGAAATCATCAAAGTTGATGTGGCGGCTTGGAATGGTGATGGTACGGGCATGGCCGGTGGTGGCACGGTGAATGGGCGGTAATGGCTTGGTAGTGGCGCGACTTTGGGCAGATATGGCCTGGTAAGAGCATAAGATGGCGCAGCAGTGGCCGGTCCTATCCAGGTGGGGCGCGCGGAAGATCCTGATGTGGCCGGGCATGACCGGGCACTTGGCTCGGCTGTGACCGGTCCTAGTCGGGCATGAGGCACGACTGGTGCAGTTGTTACCGGGCATGGCCGGGCATGAGGCTCGGATGGCCGGGCATGGTGCGCGGATGGCTGGGCAGGTGTCTCGGCGCGGCTCGGTCATGGCCGGTCCTATCCGGGCAAGAGGCACGGATGGCCGGGCCATAGCCGGGATTTGGCCGGCTGAGTTAGCTCGATCATGGCCTTAAGCTTCTTCCTCTGGTTCCTTGGCTTCCATCTTCTGTTTCTCTCCGTATGGCTGAACTCCTTGCTTATTGGCTTCTTGCTTCTCCTTTGCTTGCATCTTGGAGTTTGAAGATTGTGTCCTTCGAGATAATTCTTCAAACGCAAAGTATGCATTCCTCTGGGGTTCTCTTCAACATTGGAGTGCGACTAAAGGAATCAACAAGAACTCGATCTTTGAGTCCTAATCCTCCATAGAAGATTTGGATTAGAATTCCTTTATTGAATCCATGTTGAGGGCAATCGGCACACAACTTCTTAAATCTCCTCCAAAATTGGTGGAAATTCTCGTTGTAGTGTTGTCAAATGTCTCTTATTCGTTGTCTTCCTTTGGAAATCTGATCAGTTTTTGTCATCGATTCTTTACTGGCTCCTTTCTTAACACTTTTAACATTCACAACATAAACAAACTTGTTAGGATTCAATGGCGATTGAGATGAAATTCTAGGGTGGATTACATCACCATCGAATTACATGGTCAATGAACCATCGAATACATCGATTTTAGTATGGGAAGTTCATAAGAAGGGTCTTCCTAATAAAAGAGGACATTGATCTTTCGAATATTCCATCTCCATAACAAAGATGTCAATAGGAAAAATCAAGTGTTCAACTTTAATTAAGACATTCTTTAAAACACCTTTGGGATGAACCAAAGATCCATCAGCTAACTGCAGAATTACATCAGTAGTTTTCAAAGGACCAAGATTTAAAGATTGATAAAAAGAATAAGGCATTACGCTTAAAGATGCACCTAAATCTAGCATAGCATTCTCTATAACACTTCTTCCAATAGAACAAGTAATAGAAAACGTACCTGGATCCTTGCACTTAGGAGGTAAACTTTTGAAGCACAGCAAAGACATTAACTCCAGCACTTACCTTACCTTGTAACCTTTTCTTGTTGGCAAAGTTGCTTAAGTAACTTTGCATAATTTGGAATTTGTTGAATAGCCTCAAGAAGTGGGATGTTGACCTCAACTTTTCGAAGTATCTCCAAAATATCTTGATCATCATCTTCTTTCTTTGACTTCTTCAATCTTGATGGAAAAGGTATGGCGGCATCTACCTTGGAAGCGGCGGTCTCTTTGGCTTTTTCCATGGTGGTTGCGCCATCTTTTCTTCTAGGATCATCTTCAATCTTGATTTCTTTTTCAGGCACTTGCAATTCTTCTTCGGTGTAGGTCGGCTCTCCTTCATCTTGTGCGGCATGGGTAGGGAAAGGGTTTTCCAATTCTTTTCCACTCCTTAAGGTGATTGCACTTACATTCTCCTTCGGAGGTACCTTTGGTTGCGATGGGATCCTTTGTTGACCTTGTGTCTTGAGTTCACTCATGTCACTAGCCAATTGACTGATTTGTTTCCTCATCATCTCCATAGCTTCTCTCAATTGTTGCATCTCGATAGCTTGTGAAGATTGTTGGAAATTAGGCCCTTGATAATTCATTGGCCTTCCTTGATAGTTATTTTGGTTCCCATATTGTTGACTTGATTGCTCGGCTCTCCAATAAGGTTCAGGCTTCCTTTGATATGCTCCTTGCATTCCAACAGCATTGACTTCTTGTGTGGTATGTTCCAAAGAAGGGCACTTATCAGTATAGTGTCCTTGTTTACAAATACCATAAGCCTTAGGCACACTTGAAAAATTCGCATTGAATAAATCAGTGAGCGCAGCGACTTGCTGATTTGTTTCTTGAAGTTGTTACTCCAGTGAGATGGAATGGGTAGAGACTTCATTGATTCTTCTTGTATTGCCTTCTCTTGAATAGTCTTCTCGAGATCCAAATTGTTGAGTGTTGGCAGCCATGTTCTCCTCTAAAGTCCAAGCATCAGTGGGAGTTTTGTCTATGAAAGCTCCTCCACTTGCAGAATCTATGGAAGAGCTGTCAAACGGAAGTAATCCTTCGTAGAAGTATTGGATCAACAACTGTTCAATGATTTGATGGTTGGGGCAGCTCACACATAGTGTCTTGAAACGTTCCCAATACTCATGCATTGTTACTCCATGGCGTTGCTTAATTCCACAAATCTCCTTCCTTATACTTGATACTTTATGAACATGAAAGTACTTTTCCAAGAACAACTTCTTCAGGCTCGTCCAAGATGTGATTGAACCAGTTGGTAAGAGGTACAACCAATCTTTTGCACGATCCACAAGAGTGAACGGAAAAGTTCCTAGCTTGAATTGGTCTTCAGTGATACCTTGAATATTTGTTGATGTGCAGGCAATCTGGAAATCTGTAAGATGTCGGTGAGGATCTTCTTCAGACAGACCATGAAATTTGGGTAAAATCTGAATAAATCCAGATTTAATCTCAAAATTTGCAGTCGTATCTGGGTATCGAATTGCTAAGTGTTGGGCATTGACGTTTGGTGCAGAAAGCTCTCTCAGGGTCTTAGGTTCTTCGTTTGCCATGTCTTGTGACGATGTTGAAGTAGCAGATCTAGGAGAACATGATTGAGAACTTAACTGGATGACTCCTCTTCTTGTTGTCGATTTGATTTCTCCTTCCATAGCGAAAATAATGTTGTTTCTGGCTCTGGATCAAATTCAAAGTCTTCTATACCACTACTTCTTGTCTTTGGCATGCAGCTTCCTAGAAAAACTCAAAAAACTCAAAAGAAAATTTGTTAGTAGTAAAAGTTCTTAAACAAAAATTAAAATTAAAGACAGAAAATAAAGGAAAAAATATAAATATTTTTTTGAAAACGCAGAAATAAAAAAATATTTTTTTATGACGCAAAAACTTTTTTTTTTATCGCAAAACCGAAAATCTTTTTTTTTTCAGAAACGCAAAACAAAAATTAAAAACGCAAAAATCAAATTGTTTTTAGAAAAAACGCAGAATATATATATATTTTAAATTAGAAACGCAGAAACAAAGAGAAAATTCCCAGGATTCGTCTCCAGATGAGTCTATTTTCCTTCCCCGACAACGGCGCCAAAATTTATGGCATGTCAGGCAGGGATCATAAAAATAATCCCCACAAAATCCTAACTAAAGCAGATAGGGCAAGTAGGGGTCGATCCCACAGAGAAGGGTGATAGACTTTATTCAAAGATACAATCCTTAAAATCTCTCAAAAACAATATATAAAAACAGAGGTTAAAGAATATCAATTAAAAAGCAAGCAATTAAACTAGAAAACAAAACAAAGTAAATTAAATCTAAATCTATGCAAATAAGAAAGAAAACAATAATTAAAAAGCATACTTCTTCTCCAATGGTAGAAAACAATCAAATTGAATATGGATCCTTGATTTAAAAGATGAATTCAATATTAAATCCTTGATGATAATTGGTCTAGGAAAATCCTAATATGCTATTTAGGTAAGATTACCGGTTAAAGCTTAAATTGCCCCTTTTATTACCTAACAAATCAATTACCGGTTAAACCTTAAAGATTTACCAAGCAACAAAGCATTAAGAGTAACTATTTAATTAGTTCTTTCACACATGCTTAACAAGTAAAACCATACAATAACCAGATAAGATCCGATCACTGGCATGAAAAACTCATCGAAGCGAGGGTTAGTCGTCAACGATTCGCTACCAAACAATCAGACTCGAGGGTTAACTATTCCGCCTAATTTAGCAATCGATCTCTCAAATTATCAATTTATTGGCCTCATAAATCAATAAAAATCAAGGTCATGGAATAAAATAGAGTTTAACATGCTATCTATCAAAAATAAAATACTAAATTATAAGCATAGAAATCTCACCATACCAATTGATTGAATTCACCAAAGGATTAGAAGTATAAGAATTTAGCTACTCATGGATTTGGGAAAATCCATGAGCGGCATAAGAGTACTTACAGGACTATGGAGGGCGAATTCTCCTTGATAAAATACCTAGGTATGTCGCACCTCCCTATGGCTATAGGGGGTGGCGGCACCCTTGCCTAAAACTAGATGAAAATAGATGAAACGAAATTATCTATGTGAAAATATTTTGGTGTGTAAAGTATATGATTTGTGTTACAGGAGGTGGCTATTTATAGTGGAAATAACCCTAGGAATTCCAATCCTAACTAGGAAAGATGTCTAAGTCGGTTTTGGGGTCTAACTTAGACTCCAAGTTGGATTAAAAATCTTCCTAGAGTAGAATCCAAGTCAAAATAGGATCCTGAAAAAATCCTGAATTCGTGCAGGGACTTCGACGACATTGTTGGGCTTGAAAACGGCAGAATTGGGTCTTGGACTTCAAAGGAAAGTTGTAGATCTCGGAGTTAACTTTTCAACGAGTACTCATGGGCTTCAAATGAAGGTCTGAGTAGAAAGTTATGATTTTTCTACCAAAACTGCGCTGAATCCTAATCCTGTTAGGACTAGAAGCGGGAATAAGCGGGAATTGGATATCTCCTTGAGTATAAGCGGCATTAATTGGGATTTTAACTCCAATTATTGCCTTATATGGGCTGAGTATATTCCCATATAAAATACCCAAAATTCCAAAGCGTAAAGGCTTATCCATGACTTGTCTTCAATTAAGGCTCCAATCTTCAATTCTTGCTCTTGAATTAATTTTTCAAAAATCTTCAAGTCTTCAAATTATCTTCAAATGGTCTTCAAACACGAACTTCGAATCTTCCAAATCTATGCTCAAAATTGCTTTGCTCAAATCTGCCTAAAAAGTCATCAAAATAGCTCCAAAAGTATTGAAAAATAACAATTTCTCATTTTCACATCACTTAAAGACTCAAAACACAAATATTATCAAAATAGCATAAATTTAAGCATAAAACTTAATAAAATAGCCATAAAAATAGGGTCTTTTTTAGCTTGATCAATCCTTAAATTGCAAATTAAGAAAAATATTGATAAAAAATGCAATGGTACTAAATGGAATTAAACTTTAGAAAATTCATAGCTATTTAGCTAATCTAAACTAAAAGTATAATTAAGATGACCAAAGAGAACCTAGGGTATGCAAAAACGACCAAAATGCCCCAGAACATGCAAAAATAACCAAAATGCCCCTAAATGTGCAAAAAATGACCAAAATGCTTCTGGATGCGCAAAAATGACCAAAATACCCCTGGATGTGCAAATGACCAAAATGCCCCTGAATGTGCAAAAATGACCAAAATGCCCCTTGGTATGCGAATGATCAATTAAGAAGTAAGTTGATTCAATTCATGGTCCTAAGACAAAAATGGGTGTCTACAGCTGCCCCTCTTTGTGCATTTTCTGACTAATGGGAAGTTTACAAAAGAAGACTTTGTATACTTCGCGTTAGTAAGGAAATGTGCAAAGACGTAGACACTCGTTCTACATGTATGCATAAAAGAGTAAATTTTAAGAAGAAAAGTGATCCCAATGAAATCCGATTCTGAAATATAGACTCTCAATCAGAGACCTCGAGCAGGATTTTAAAAACCAGATAAGATTTTGAATTGAAATCTCTCTAACAGAGACCTCGAACAGGATTTTAAAAAAACAGAATAAGATTTTGACTTGAAAACTCTCTAACAAAGACCTCGAACAGGATTTTTTTAAAAAACCATATAAGATTTTTTGAATTGAAAACTCTCTAACAGAGACCTCGAACAAAATTTTAAAAACAAGATAAGATTTTCACTTGAAAACTCTCTAACAGAGATCTCGAACAGGATTTTAAAAACAAGATAAGATTTTTGAATTGAAAACTCTCTAATAGAGACCTCGAACATGATTTAAAAACAAGATAAGATTTTTGAATTGAAAAAACTCTCTAACAGAGACCTCGAACATGATTTCAAAAGAGAAAGGGGAATTTGATTTAAAGCTGAAACTCAAACATAAACTCAATCAATATCACAAAAACATCTTTTCTTTCTTTAAATCAAATTTTTTTTTTGTCATTTTAAGGTGAGAACTCAAGATAAATCAACGCCATTCCTACTTCTTCCATTCTGACACTTCACTAACAAACTTTGCTTTCATCACATTTTGAATGCGCTTCGCCGGTGATTCCCTTCCAGTAAGACATATGCCCCTTGTAGAGCACTTGAACTACCCTAAAAATTTCCTTCATCCTCAATAAGAAATTTCCAACTTGTAATGCAGTTAAGACTTGAATTCCAACTTATTACCCCTTTATGGTTGAATGCCATGCATGGTCATGTTCATTCAAACATGTTCAATCAGTGTTATGATTTTGTAAGGAAATGCACAATCCAGGTATTCCTCTCGACAGAAAGTGTATGGAAAAAGGAAGCATATTATTGAAGAGAGATATTTGACAAAGAACTCATATATATGAAAGGAGAAGTTCGTAAAGGAAAATGTTGTATTAATAATAATATATAGAAATAGAATTGACCGCATGGCGATGAATACTCCGACGATTTTGAATGATGGATGATTCCCCTGCGTTTCGATTGGCTCTGTGTATACATTTTTCTTTTTACTTTTGGTCATCATAGGTAGCTCTAAACTGCTCGCTCACCCTTTCGACCTCACAAGACGATTGAGCAAGATTCCACCATTAATGCATTTCATCTTTTACTTGAGTTGCCCTTTTTCGGGTTTTCAATTCAAGAACCCCCATTGGATTCAAGCCGCCCTTTACGGGTTTTCAACCTGAACCCCTCCTTTTTATTTATTTTTTTTTTCTGACCTCTCTCTGTTTTAGGCCAAGTTTTTTCTTTTTGACCTCTTTCTATTTTAGGTCCAGTTTTTTTCTTTTTCGACCTCTTTCTATTTTAGGTCCAGTTTTTCTTCTTTTTTTCGACCTCTTTCTATTTTAGGTCCAGCTTTTTTTTAGCTCCTTTTAGGCATAGTATTTCTTCACTGCATCCGAATTAATTGGACTTGGCAATTCGACCCCATCCATCTCTTGCAGTATTAAAGCACCTCCAGAGAATGCTTTCTTTACAATATAAGGTTCTACCCAATTTGGTGCCCATTTGCCCCTTGGATCTCGTTGTTCCGAAAGGATCTTCTTCAGAACCAACTCTCCTTCTTTGAACTGCCTAGGGCGCACCTTTTTATTGAATGCCTTGATCATCCTTTTCTGGTAAGTTTGTCCATGACAAAGGGCTATTAACCTTTTTTCCTCTATAAGATTTAATTGATCATATCTTCCCTGTTCCCATTCTGCCGCATCCAATTTGACTTCACAGTACACCCTTAGTGAGGGAATTTCGATTTCAATTGGCACCACTGCTTCCATCCCATACACCAAAGAGTAAGGAGTTGCCCCGGTGGAAGTCCTGGCACAAGTTCTGTAAGCATGCAAAGCAAAGGGCAGTTTTTGATGCCAGTCTCTATAGGTTTCAGTCATCTTCCGTATGATGTTCTTGATGTTCTTATTTGCTGCCTCTACCGCACCATTCATCTTTGGGCGTCTTGGAGCAGAATTGCTATGGATGATCTTAAACTGGGCACAAGCAGCAGCAATTAACTGTCCATTCAGATCATTGCATTATCAGTGATGATTCTCTCTGGCAGACCATCTCAGCAAATAATTTCCTTCTTTATGAATGTAAGAACCACTGATTGTGTTATGCTAGAATAAGAAGCAGCCTCCACCCATTTAGTGAAATAGTCAATAGCAACCAGAATAAACTGATGATCATTTGAAGTCTTAGGATTTATTGCTCAGATAACATCTATGCTCCACATTGAGAATGGCCACGGGGACACCATTACATGAAGTGGATTGGGGGGAGTATGTATCTGATCCGCATGTATCTGGCATTTGTGACAACGTCTTGCGTAGTTGATACAATCAGTTTCTAAAGTTAGCCAATAGTACCTTGCTCTCATGACTTGTCGAGCCATCCTATGTCCACTAGCATGACTTCCACAAATTCCATCATGTACTTCTGCCAGTATTCTTTTAGCTTCAGCCGAATTCACACATCTCAATAGAATTTGATCTCGGCTACTCTTATATAGAATTTCCCCGTCCAAAAAGTATCCCAATGACATACACCTAATCACTCTTTTGTCATTATCAGTTGCCTGCTCGGGGAATTTTTTATGCTTAAGATACTGTAGAATATCATGATACCAGGGGTTCCCATCCGGTTCCTCTTTCCACACTCATAACATGAGCAGGTGCCTCCTTTAATCTTAATCTAATTGGGGGTATATCCACACCTCCTCCAATTTTAAACATGGCGGCCAATGAGGCTAAAGTGTCAGCCACTTGATTCCCTTCTCTTGGGACATAATGAAAGGAAATATCTTCAAACTGTTCCATCAACTCCAATATGTGCTCTCGATATGGGATTAACTTAGAATCTCTCGTTTCCCATTCTCCCTTCATTTGGTACACTACCAGAGCTGAATCACCATAGACTTCTAACACTTTGATCTTTTTCTCGATAGCCATCTGAATCCCAAGCACACATGCCTCGTATTCTGCAATGTTATTTGTGCAGGGAAAGTCTAATCTTGCAGTCGCCGGGAAGTGATCCGCTTCTGGTGAGATCAACACGGCACCAATTCCATGCCCCATCAAAATACACTCTCCACTTTGTTGGTTCCTTTGGAGCCTCATCTTCAACACTCATCACAGCCATGAGATCTTCATTTGGAAATTCAAACTTCACGGGTTCATAATCATTACTTGCTCTATCTGCCAGAAAGTCGGCCACCGCACTTCCTTTTATGGCCTTTTGTGACACGTACACTATATCATACTCAGATAAGAGGACTTGCCACCTTGCAATTCGTCTGGATAACCCAGGCTTCTCAAAGATGTATCGAAGTGGATTCAATTTGGATACCAACATTGTTGTATGGTATAACATATATTTCCTTAACCTCTGAGCTGCCCATGCCAATGCACAACACATTTTCTCCAGAGAAGAATAATTTGACTCATATTCTGTGAACTTCTTGCTCAAATAATAAACTGCGTGCTCTTTCTTCCCTGACTTCTCCTGTTGGGCCAAGACACAACCCATAGATTTTTCAAACATTGTCAAATACAAAATCAAATGTCTCCCTCTTTTTGGGGGCATCAAAACAGGTGGATTTAACAAATACTCCTTGACTCTCTCGAATGCAACCTGGCATTCTTCATCCCATTCATCTGGGTTGTTCTTCCTCAACAATTTAAAGATGGGATCACATTTTGCAGTTAGTTGAGATATGAAACGAGCTATATAGTTCAAACGCCCCAGAAATCCTCTGACTTCCTTCTGGGTTTTGGGTGGTGGTAAATTCCGGATTGCTTTGACTTTATCAGGACCCACTTCTATTCCATTCTGGCTTACTACAAAATCCAATAACTTCCCAGATGTTGCCCCAAATGTACATTTAGATGGATTCAATTTGAGCTGATATTCCCTGAGTCTTTGGAACAGTTTCTTCAAATTTGCCAAGTGCTCTTCTTGCGAGTGGGCTTTGGCAATCATATCATCTACATACACTTCTATCTCCTTATGCATCATGTCATGGAATAAGGTCACCATTGCTCGCTGATAAGTGGCCCCCGCATTTTTCAACCCGAATGGCATAACTTTGTAGCAAAATGTGCCCCATGTTGTCATAAAAGCAGTCTTTTCCTTATATTCGGGGCCCATCTTGATTTGGTTGTATCCCGAAAAGCCATCCATAAAAGAGAACAAGGAATATCGAGCTGTATTATCTACCAGTATGTGAATGTGAGGTAATGGGAAGTTGTCTTTAGGACTGGCTCTATTCAAGTCCCGATAATCCACACACATCCTGACTTTTCCATCTTTTTTCGGGACTGGGACAATATTAGCCTGCCATCCGGGATATCTAATTTCCTCGAGAAAACCGGCATCAAACTGCTTCTTGACTTCTTCTTTGATTTTCAAAAGCATATCTGGCTTCATTCTCCTTAGTTTTTGCTGTACCGGCGTGCATTCTGGTCTTATTGGTAGTCTATGGACTGCCACTTCAGGGTTCAATCCCGGCATATCTTGATATGACCATGCGAACACATCTGCATAATCCTTAAGTAGTTCCACTAACTGCTGTCTGTCTTCCGAAGCAAAAGTAGTGCCAATCTTTACCTCCTTCTTATTCTTTTCTGTACCCAAATTTATTAATTCAATGGATTCTTTATGAGGCTGAATTTGCCTTTCTTCTTGCTCAATCAATCTCATGAGGTCTGAGGGTAGCACTGAGTCCTCGGCATATTCCTCAGCCATGTCATTGTTACACACATGCCTTTCGAAAATATTTCCAGGGCTATCCAATTCGTCTTTGCATTCATTGTCAGTTGGCCTGAAAAAATAGAATATATACGTATATAGAATGATAGAGTATAAAGTGAACAAATGAATAAATAAACAGAATTAAATGGAGTGAATGAGAGGAAAACTTGCTTGTGCATTTGATTTTATTACTCATCATAATAAAGAGAACATGATTTGAATAAAGTCATGACCATGAAAATGGAATTCAAACATGTTTTTAGGGAAAAAGTACTGAAATTTTTAGAAGTCTTATTACATTTCATTGCTGATAACAATTGGAAACTCAAACTCAGTCCAATTAACCTCCTCTGGACCTGATTCTGCTGGGTAAATCCACGGGCATCTATCCTCTGTCCCATCTTCCAGTACATTCACCGACAAATCCTGGAACTTCCCTTTGATAGTTGAGATCTCAGTGGTTAGATGAAGAGCATCTATCTTCTCTGAAGGGTTCTCCCAACCGGCTGATCTAAAAGTGTGAAACAGGGGTGGAAACTCCATTCGACCAGCATCAAATGGCTCTCCCCTAAGCCTGGCTATCTTCCTTTGCTTCATCTTTTCCTTTGATTTAGCCCGATCTCTCCAAGTTAGTTTAAACCATAGACCAAAAGTATAAGCATACTTTGGTGTGGAAACAGCTTGCACCTTCCTCTATAGCCTCCACATACGGGGCATTGTGAGTTGGCTTGGCTTGGATGTCTTTCTCTGCTTTAATTTCTACCAGCTTATTCCCCACTCGAAATTTAACAACTTGGTGTAAGGTAGATGACACAGCTCCGCCATATGGATCTAGGGTCTTCCCAACAAGCAAGAGTATGAGGGATTTATATCCATCACTTGGAAAGTCATTAAAAATTCAACCTCTCCTATGATCATTGGAAGCTCAATATCACATTTTACTGAGCGTGTGGTTCCATCAAAAGCCCTCACCACCATATTGTTCAGTCTAATGTAAGAAAGATCCACAAATAACTTCTCCAGCAAGTGATATGGAATGATATTCAGAGCTGACCTATTATCAATTAGAATTCTACCAGTATGAAACCCGTTACACCTGGCTGATATATAGAGATCCTTCAAGCTATTCCTTCCTTCCTCCCTCTGGGATGTCCTCATCTGTGAAAGTGATATGCCCTGCAGCTATAATTCCCACAATATGGTCTAAATTATCCACGGTGATTCCTTGCTCCACATAAGCCTGACTTAACACTCGGAGTAAGCCCTTCCGATGTGCTTCTGAGTTCAATAGCAAAGACAGGATGGAAATCCTAGCGGGCATCTTGTTCAGCTGATCCACTACACTATACTCGCTATGCTTGATGATCTTAAGAAACTCACAGGCCTCTCTTTCTGTGAAGCCTGGTTTCCCTTTTTCCTCCTGAGATGATGATTGGCCCTGCTCCATAACCAGTGGCCTATCCACTGGACCTTCCTTCTCCATCTCCCCATCTCTATGAATTGCCTCTCTCATAGGTTTTGAATAGCAACGGCCACTTCTGGTCATTCCACCAACCCCAGTTATGTTGGCTGAATTTGCTTCATTTTGCACTTCCGTTGCTTGAGGCAATACACTCACATCATACCTCCAAGGCACATAATGATTGCTCTCGTAAGCGAATGGTTTTGGAGTACGGGCCATCATATGTTGCGGGATCACTGTGGGAGGCTTCGGAATGAAGGGTTGTACTGTTGGGATTGCCGGTACGAAAGGTGATGGTGGTAATTTGGTAGGCAAGGTCGGGATAAATGGTTTGGGTTTTTCTCCCTCTGACAGTACATTAACATCTTTCCCTGGAGCTTCAATATAGAACTGAATTCTGGACTCATTCATCAACTTCTGTACAAAAGTTTTGAAATCCTCACAATCCTGTATGGTGTGCACCCCGTGCATGGGGCATTCCTTGTTACTGACTTGCCCTTCATATTGCCCAGCTTCAATCATTTCGGCCTTTACCAATGCCTCATACACTGTGGCCATCGGGGTGACAACATTGCGAATATCCCTTATCACAATCTCTCCTCCACATATCGCATTGACTTGACCCCCATTGTGATTAGGCAGCGGATTCCCCTTTGTATTTGGCTACTCAGCCTTGGAGAAACTAAGCTTTCCACTTCTCACCAAAGCTTGTACTTCTTGCTTCAATCTAAAGCAATTCTCGGTTGAATGCCCCTATGCCCCGGAATGGAAATCACAGTAAGCATTCACATCATACCATGCGGGGTATGGAGGTTGCAAAGTACGTTGATACTGAATTCGCCGGACTAAATTATGCTGGACCAGTTGTGGCAACAACTCAAGATATGTATAGGGAATAGGGTCAATATGTTCCCTGACCGGGCGGAAAGCAGCTCGTGGAGGCGTAGTTTGTCCAGCATGCTGTGGTGAAGGCACCAGAGGTTGGGAAAGCGGTGGTGGTGCTCTATAGGATGTATTCCCGACATTGTTTACTAGTTGATAGGAATAAGGTATAGGTGCTGGTGGGCGGTAGTAGCTCACTGGACTCTGTTGGGGATAGTTGTAAGCAGGAGGTGCATGATAGGGCCTATAGCCTTGGAGGCTGATACCTACCTGGTTAACACTGCTTACTTCCTCTTTCTTCCTTCCTGTTGGCACCCTTCTGGTTTCCTCTGGGACCGCAAACTTCCCCGCTTTAATAATATTATCCAGCTTTTGCCCTATTACAACTATCTTTGCAAAGGGCTCTCCTGACATGCTGAACAATTTGTCGTAGAAGATTGACTTTTGGGCATCAATGAAAAGCCCAGAAATTTCTAACTCTGCTATCGTGGGCCTAACCTAGGCAGCCATATCCCTCAAGCGCTGAGCATATTCTGTGTAACTTTCAGTAGGCTTCCTTTCTAAAGCCTTCAAAGACTCCTTATTAGGGGCTAAATCGACCAAATATCTATACTGGTCAATAAAGGCCTTTGCCAAATCATCCCAAGAGCGAATGCGGTTCTTGTACAGTTGGTTATACCATATTGAGCCGTGCCAGCTAGACAGAACTGGAAGCAATGGATCATGAGTTTTTCATTGGCTGAATATGGACCCATCTTCCTTGCATAGTTTTTCAAGTGATTGTTGGGGTAATCCTTAGTCCCATCGAATTTCTCAAAGTCTGGAGTTTTGAACTTGAGTGGTATGACCACTTCATCCACCAGAGATAAATCTGCAAGGTTGATAAGGCTATAATAGCTGCTTGAGCCCTTAATTTCATCCCTATCTCGCCTTAGTTCCTCCAATTCTTCACTATGCAGACCTGCCGTCGCTTTAGCTTGGACCGAGTAAAGTACTGACGTTGAGCTATCTTGGCACCTTTATTATTAAAGACCCTCGAATTAGAGAAGCTTATTATTAAAAACACTTTTTAAGAGAAATTGCCATAAGACATGGAACACACAAAACAACCCGGAATCTTCCATCGAAGTTTTATGAGTTTCATATCCCACATCCGAGTTTCGATTGCCCCAAACTAGTGTCCAATTGAAACCCTTCACTTGTTGGCATGCATGAATGCACAAATGAATGCATGATGAAAGATGAATGCTATGCATGAATGCCGATGAACTCTTGAAAAAGACAACTTAGAAGATCCCCCAGAATCTTCCACCAAGATCTTATAAATTGTCTTTCCCCGCATCCAAATTTCAATTATCACTAACCAGTATCTAATTGAAATTCTCCCTTTGCGTAATGCAAATTAAACAGATCCATCCCATAGCATTTTAGAGACAAAAGTAAAGACATTTGATTAATAACATGGTCTTTCAAGGAGTCTTAATACATCCCTCCATAACTTGATAGTTTAATACATCATTTCTAATCATTTGTCCAGCATATCAAACCATAGTTATAAAATTGAATAATCTGCCTATATTGTTTTGCAGCATCTTCCATAAACTTGGCAAGCTCTCGTCCACAACGATCGAAAGGCATCACAGCGGGTCGAAGCCACTTTGCTCTTGCTTCCATCAGCTCGGCTTGTCCAATCATCATGCCTAGATCCTTAGGAAGCTTTTCCATGTCATCCAACTTTGCCAAGCAACTTCTCTTTCCAAAACGTGCATCTAACATCATTCCCTTCCTTCAGAACCTCATACTTTTGATATATATAGTTGTAAGTTGCCCGGAGCTCAGCTAAATCTTCCAAAGCCTTATCGCGTTCCTTTGCATTAACCCCATTTGCTTCCTTAATGATCTTTAGCTCCTGCTCAACCTTTTGCAGCTTCTCTTGCAACTGGCTTCCCTTCAAAACCTCATCAGCTTTTTCCAAACGGAGCTTAATATTCTGTTCTGTCAACTCCGCAATGTGTTGGAGATACTTTGCTTCCCAGTCACTTGCATCTTTCTTCTGTTTTCTCATTTCCTGCTCTTGGTCCCGATGCAAGAAATCTACCACCTCCCTATTAGTTGCGGCTTCCAATTTCAACTCTTTCTTTTCTCTTTTCCAAGACCTGTTTCTACTCTCGGACACCTTGAAGGTTTCCTTATGCAATTCTTTTTCCAGTTCTAGGTCATCTTTGCCAATCTGAACCTTCTCTTGCAAACCCTCCACTTCTAGCTGTTTTAAGGCAACTTGGCTTTCGGCTACCCTCACCTTTTCTTTGTACATCTCTCTCTCTTTCACCTCCTCTTATTTCTCCTGAATCAATCTTTGCTTATCCATCTCCATTTCCTTCATCACCTCTTCTTCTCTCAACCTCTTCACTTCAAGTGACAATGTGAGCACAATATCCTTTCCATCAGGTCCCGTGGGATTGTTCGGGTCTCTTTTGGGGGGTAAGACCAAATTCTTGACCTTCAGCTTTCGCCACTCCGGGTACTCGGGCTCTGCTCTATCTGTGTATATCCGGTGCCTATAAAGTGGGCGATTTTATACTTCTGAACCAATTGCTTTGCCCTGAGCTTATCCTTGGCTGACTTGAACTCAAAATCAATACTGTCAAGCCCATGTGTGAGGGGAACATACTGTGCCGACCCGAGCTGTCTCTGCACCATCAGGGGCGAATAACTAGTGGCACCGACAAGACCAACCAGCGGAAGCCACAGTTCTTCATTACTCAAATACCGTACTTCATGCTGCTCCATAAACTGAGGCTTCCAGTCCCAGCCTTGTGACGTCAGAACCCGAAACCATTCAACCCACTGATTGACCGTTTTCTTTGGCGACCATTTGCTTGCTTGGTATGCTTGGATTGGTCTTTTATGAGTGTCTTCATGGCAGAGCAGATAACCTTTCACAGCTCCGAAATGACTTCTAAACCATAAACTCAGCAATTGGGCGCATTTCTAAAGCGACCCTCCCCTTTTCTTCTACAATGATGTAGAGAAAGCATGGTTTCTGCCACTATCGTACTGGACGGGTCACCTCCGTGGGTCACTTGTTCAAACAAATCAATAGTTGCCCCATTCACATATCCGAGTTCCATATGAAACAATACCAACCCATATATGAGCAAAGCGAAGACTTTCAAACCCTTATCTTCGTGTAGACTTCCTTTTGCAATTTCTATAAGGGGAACGACTGTTATCCTTTTCCCTTCCATTTGTGCTCTTCCCCTAGTTATCTCCACCTTTTCACCGAGGATCTTCGCCAAATTACTATCCCAGGTCGAATCCTTAGTGGGCCAGTCCGGTTCCATGCCAATCTGCAGCATATCCCTTTATTCTTCTACCGTCGGGGTCATATCCACTTCATTAAACACAAAACACCTGTACGAGGTGTCCCAGAAATAGATAGCTGCCTTTACGAGATTCTCATTGACCTCCACATTCAACAAATCTCCAATATGACCGTACAAGCTCTTAAACCTAGCTTTCCGACTGCTGGACATCTGTCCCCAAATCTGTTTAAGCTTAGTCAAATTGTTGTTCCGCTAAAGTGATAAACTGACCGCTTCTGGTAAAACTGGCACAAACCCTTTGGTCAGGCAATTTCCTCTCTTTTTCTGTTCAGCCACAAAGAACTTCTTTATATGCTTGTGCGCTTCCCACGGAAACTGCCCCTCCCCGATGGAGTCTCCCTATGTATTCTTCTCCAAACGCTTTTCTTTCATCCTGAAAAATGCTACGAAATGGATCCCTATATGCCATGCAATCGAAGAAACGCAGAAAGAGGAAAATGACAAAATAAGGCAAAAGAAGCAAATTAGTAAGGCCACAAAGATCATAATCTCAAATTTGCGGAGAATTAACAAGAAATGGGCCCCACTTATCATAACATAATTTAAAAGCCAAGAATTTGGGCAGGAACAGCCCTAGGGCAGGTGGTCTTCTAATGCGAGTAATGTCATTACTCGTTCTATGGTTCGATTTCAAAAAGAAAGTCAGCAAAAAGTAAAAGGTTGGAAATGTTCCTTCTTTGTGTCCTATTACACTCATCCTCACGGGTTTGGCTTTATACGAGCTAGCTTTCACACTTCTATATGCATGGCTTCGATTAGACTCTAAAGGTTCCCAAATTGTCCTTACTGATGCCCACTATAGGCTAGTAAGGCCCCCGATTCTCACCCATTATAGGCTCATTGAAAAGGGTTCAATCTGGGTGGAAGCATTTTCACATAACCCATACGGGGATCTTAATTGACCCCACGAAGGTTAGCTAATCTGCCCCCGAGCTAAGGGTATAAAATTCAAGCTCCGGGTTCAAGCTGATGTGTGCAAAGCAAATAGTGACGTGGTGCAGAAGGGACATACAAACCTTTACCACTACCGACATACTAAACCAAAACCCCCCAACCTAACCCAAATCTAGCAGCTGACCACCAATCAAACACAACATGAAAACACAGTTAAGCAATAAACGCAAAGAATAATCAACAACAAATACTGAAAATGTACCACAATCAAGGAAAAGAACAAATTGCAACCAATTATTATTAAGACCCTAGATCTTGTTAAACTAAGTGAGGCATGGCTCTCTAAGTCCCCAGCTGGAGTCGCCAAGCTGTCGAAACGTTCGGATCCGGGGAACCCTGTCGAAACGACGTTGGAAATGGAGTCGCCACTAATCACAATTCTAAGGTGTGATTAGTCACCTAAAGGTCACTTAAGCTAAGTAAAGTCCATGGCTCGGCAATGGACCCACTAAACCTAAGGTCCGGTCCTTTTAACCTAAATCTAGGTTCGGGAGTCGATTACGCTCAGGGAAGGATCAGCACCCCGGAGCGCCCGTCAAGTGACGGTACCTCTAAGCTAAACTAGATCTAATCGTGGGCTAATAACAAAAAGGTTGCTTTTACCTAATCTTGATTATTGTTAAAAAGGGTAATGAAAGAAAATAAAAGCATTTTTGTTTAAATCAATGTCAAGAATTCGAAGAATATAATCGAACACCGTCGATTAATTCTGTTACGACTCTCTTTCGCTGTTTGTTCTCTTGTTGATTCTTCCACATCGGGAAGATATTTTGAAAAAGGCAGTGTCAAAACTTTTCCATTTGAATTTTTGAGGAAAACTAGTTGATTGATTCGCCAAAAAATCCTACCATTTTTTTTAAAAAAACTCGTCTTTAAAACCAAGCTTCAATTTTTGAGTTTAAGATTAACCCAAAAAGATTTGATAATCCATTTCCGGATTATTTTAATCTAAAAGTCAAATCAAAGATTTGTTTTCAAATTAAAATTAATCCAAAAAGGGTTTACTGATCAATTTCCAAACTAATTTTAATCTCAATAATTGAATTTTAATTTTAAAGAGCTTATTTCCTTATGGCCAATTTTCTTTAGAAAATGCTTACCGTGAAACCTCTTTAGTTGCCATTTTTATCTTTTTTAGAAACCGAATAAGAGAACATACCTAAAAACATTTTTTGGAAAAAAAAAACACTTTTGATTTTTTTATCTTTTATTCATTTTTTCAAGTTTGGACCTTAACATTACATATGCATGTATGAAATGATGAATGCAAAGTCCAATTATTAAAGTTAACTCGCATAACCCGAGTTTTTGAAAGCACTTCCCGGGATATATGCTCGGAACCCCGACGCATCCCGAGAAGAGCCATCTCATCCTCGGAGACATTCAGTGGCCGCGAAAACTCGACCACTCACTGAATGCCCCTTCTTCGGAGGGGTTACGGTTATTAACTGAATTTAAAGGTGGTATGAAATGCGAACAGATATAATCAATGGGAGATAAATATGATATGCATGCAATTAAGCTCTACTTTACTAAATTATTACAAACCAAGGCCAAACCGGACCAATTAACAATAAAGAGAAACAAAATCTTCTGGGCCAGACCGGGCATACTTGGGACTTTTCTGCACACTAAAATAAACGATCAGTAATGTTCAGGAAGCAAAACAAGTTGTTACCCAAAAAATGCCATGATGGCCCCAAAATGCCATGAACAAACACCATTTCCAATAAAAATTCAATCTTTAGGCTAAATTCCAATTTCTATACTTATTTAGTAAAATTCGAAAACCAAAAAGCACCAAATAAATATCAACAATATAGGTCAAGCACCCCATTGCAAAATTTTAGCATAATTTCCAAAATCAGGAGTCAAATTGAACCAATTAATAAGTATTAACCTCAATCAAGGACGAAATTGAATCAATTAAAAGATATTAACCTCAATCAGGGAGCAAATCGAACCAATTAAAAGATATTAACCTCAATCAGGGAGAAAATCGAACCAATTAAAAGAAATTAACCTCAATCAGGGAGCAAATCGAACCGATTAAAAGAAATTAACCTCAATCAGGGAGCAAATTGAATCAATTAAAAGAAATTAAACTTAATCAGGGAGCAAACTGAATCATTTAAAAGACATTAACCTCAATCAGGGAGCAAATTGAACAAGAAAACAAATAATAACCTAAATTAAGGGTTATGCTGAAAACGGAAACAAGCTTTAGGCTTTATATGAATTAAATAGCAAATTACGCATGCAATTGAGGATTTAATTGAAAAGGGGTTAGAAATTTTACCTGAATATAAAAGGGGTATTTTCTTCTTCAGCTTTCAGATATGCCTCTTCCTCAAAACCCTAGTGCCGCCGCCACCAAGGATCTCCCCACCGCAGATCCGGCGAATCTAGCCGTCCAAACACCTTCAAATTCCCCTGAAATGGTCACCACCGTCCTCTAAGCTCGAATCCAAGCCTAGGTTCCCCAAAAACTCCTTTGAAACCCTCGGTCCAGTGTTATCCGAATCTTTGAAAAAAGTTTTTTTTTTTAGACCTCAAGGTTCCATCATCTGATAAGTGCAAGGTTTTTGATATACTATGTATTTTCATGTATGGTCGAGCGTATTTTGGTGTGTGTTTGTGGGTGTGGGGGTTTATGGAGAGAAGAAAAGAAAAGGAAGGGAATTTGGGCGTTTGTTCAGAAGGTTCAATCTCGGGACTAAGGTATGTGTATTTGGGTATGGATGTTTCAACCAAAAAGAAAGAAAAAAAATGACTGTAATCTTGGTTGGTGTGGAGTGGATGCCAATCGGGAGAGAGGAGGTGGGAGGTGTAAGCTTTTGGAGCGAAAATGGGAAGAGAAGGCTAGAAGTCAGCGATGGTAACTTGTTTCCATCCTTTTTTGAATCTGGAAAAATTTGGAGGAAGGTTTCTTTTTAGGGATTTCGGTTGTTTTTTGGTATCCATTTCTTGTGTGTGTGTCTATCTTGTCTTTCTGGTGTTGATGGCTGGGGAGCGAGAGATCTCCTCTTCTTTTTTTTAGGGGTCTCCAATGTATATATCGTTTTTCGTATGGTCAGAGAGGGGTTGGTGTAAAGATCCCTTGGAATCCGGAGGGAGAAGCAGATGAGGGAGAGAGCGTCTAGGCCGAGAAGAGAGGGTTCATTGAATCCTCCCCAAACAGATAAGAATCCTCTCCCCTTAGTTGTAATTTTCATTTTCCTGTAATTTTCATTTTCCCTTTTTTATTTTTCGTCTAACCACCATCTTGTCCATTTTCCAGATGATTCAGCAGTTTGTTGAGATAAGGTTGAGGCGCACGCGTGGGAAGGTTGCTGAGCTTTATCGAGCTGGCACCAGAGATCCTTTGGAAAAAAAAAATTCTCCCATCAGGTATGAACTTAATCTAGTAGTTTTAACTTGTTGACTTGATCCTATACCCTTGCTCCATTTAGTTCTCCTGCACATGAGCACATTCTACCTTCCCACATAACAACCCCCTTGCTCTCAACATTTGGTTTGATTTCAAATGGTGTGCTTTATTGGTCTGTTCTTGCTTGGTATTACTACTGTTCCTTTGGATCTGTTCCTTTGGATTGCTATTCAGCATTTGGATGCCTCTGTCCTGATATCATTGCTTTGTTGCTGCTGCATTTGTTGCCTTTGAACCTCACTGTATTGAGCTATTGAACCCTGCTGAATTTGATATGTCCTGTTTGCTCCGTTATCATGCTTACTGCATTTCGACCCCTTTGCACATTGCACTAAGTGTGTCTTGACTCTGCCACTGTCATTGGTTAACTGAATGCTTATTGATACTCTTAGCTTGACTTGTTTTGCTCTGGCATGCACATGGGAATTTCTTCTTGCATTTGCACAAATGTCTCACTGTTTTAGGGGTCTTCCTGCATTTGTCATTACTAGTCTTCTTTCCTTGCTTGGTGACCTGCTGCATGTCATAATTGAAAAGGCTCTACTGGTCATTTAAGGATCAAGAATTAATCTTGAATCCTTTTCCCAGTTTAGCTGAGAGCGAAGCTATTCCTCATGCATTCTTGATCGAGGCAAAAATAACCCTATTTTTATGGCTATTTTATTATGTTTTTGGGTCAATTTATGCTTAAATATATGTTATTTTGTTAATATTTATGTTTTGAGTCTTTATGAGATGTGAAATTAATAATTTGATAATTTTCACTACTTTTGGAGCTATTTTGATGACTTTTTACACAAATATGAGCAAAGTAATTTTGAGTATAGATTTGGAGATTCGAAGTTCGTGTTTGAAGATTTATTGAAGACAAATTGAAGATTTGAAGACCATTGAAGAATAATTTCAAGAGCAAGAATTGAAGAATGGAGCTTTAATTGCGAAGGATCGAAGACAAGCCATGAAGAAGCCCGGAAGCTAAGGAATTTTGGATATTTAATATGGGAAAATACTCAGCCCATATAAATCATTAATTGGAATTAAAATCCCAATTAATGACTCCTATATTCAAGGAAATATCCAAATCCCGTAGATTCCCGATTCTAGTCCTAACAGGATTAGGATTCAGCGCAGTCTCGGTAGAAAAAATTATAACTTTTTGCTCAGACCTCCATTTTAGGCCCGTGAGTAGGCGTTGGAAAGCTAACTCTGAGATCTACAACTTTCCTTTGATATCCAAGACCCAGTTCTGCCATCTTCAAGCCCAAAAACGACGTCGAAGTCCCTGCACGAATCCAGAATTTTTCAGGATCCTATTTTAATTTGGATTCTACTCTAGGAAGACTTTTAATCTAACTTAGACTCTAAGGTAGACTCAAAAACGTCATAGACTCTTATCCTATTTAGAATTGGATTTTCTAGGATTATTTCCACTATAAATAGCCACCTCCTGTAAGACAAATAAAATACCCACATACACATAATTTTCTCTTCTTCTTTTTCTCTTCTAGTTCTAGTTTTTCTTCTAGTTTTAGGGCTAGGGTGCCGCCACCCTCTCTTTGCATAGAGAGGGGCGGCAACCCTAGGTTATTCAAGAGGAGAATTTCGCCTTCAAGTCCTGTAAGTTTTCTTCTTATTCTTTGGATGCTCACTCAATTTATGAGTGAGTAATCCTTTTCTTTTCTCCAATATAGAATTTAATTGATCTCTTGACTTATATCATGGTGAGATTTTGTGCTTTTATATGAAAATTAATAGGGAATTTCTTAATATCTCTGCATGAATTCTATGTTGCTTGTTTTGATAGATTGAAGCATGCACTTTCTTGATAAATTAAGTAGCATTAGCTAAATTAAATCTTGAAGGATCTTCGGATTTAATTGTTTGGCAGCAATTGGAAGCGAAGGATCTTCCTTCCAAGGGATTTAAGAATCTTTGACCAATTTTTAATTGCCCATTGTGCTTGTAAATTACTAGATCTTAATGCTTTATTCTTGAGTAATTATCACACTGGATCAAGAGGTAATTGTTTAAAGAATAAAAGGGATAATTCATACTGGATTAAGAGTTTTATCTAATTAAGGTAATTTAGGATTAAATCCCAAGCAAGCTATCCATTGTTTTCATAATTTTTAGATATCAATGATCCATGTTATTGTTGTCAAGAGGGATATTAATTCTATGTTGGAGGGTTTTCTTAATTATTTTCTCAATTTATCTTTTGCTTTCTGATTAATTGTTTTCTTTAATTTTCTTGATTGCTTTCTTAGATAATTTAAATTGTTAGTTTGATTTGATTTAATTTTACTCTCAAAATCTTATTTATTTTATTTGTTTGTTTTAAGAAAAAGAATAATAGTCTATCTCTCTGTGGGATCGACCCCTACTTGCCCTAGCTATCTTTAGTTATTAATTGTTGGGATTTTTATTTTTATGATTTGCTGACGACCGATCAATTCTTGTTGCTTTTCCTGTATATGTTCTGATGTGGAGATTTTTGTTGGCTTACTTACTGTATTCCCTTTGCCTTGTGCTTCTAACCTCATTGCTATCCTCATCATTCCTCTCATGCATAGCCCTGCACATGAGGTCTTCTTAAAGATCTTCAACGCTCGGGTGCATGTTTGTTTGACAGCCCTTGATTGTTTCTTTTACCTTGTTTGATGTTTCTGTTTGCTCATTTGGTATATCCATTAGCCTTGACTCGGCCTACACTAATTGATGGTGATAGGTCTCTGGCTTGGGAGAAACATTTTTTTACATTCACTAACCTGCAGGTTCAATCTTACCAAAAAGATGATGGAAATTGCCATGGTACTAGACAAGTGAAGAATGCAACACAAAATGGGAAAAGAAAAGGCGGGAAGGACCAACAAAGACCTAATACCCAATTTTGTAAAAGCATGTGTATGGGACTATTAATGTAAACAAACTGTTTTTCCTTTTTTTTGTAATCTTTCCATTTTTCCATTTTTTTTTTGAGTTTTGTAATTATGCAAGTTTACTTTGTACATCACATATTCTTAAGGAAATAAAATTTGCTTTTTGACTAAGCCTAAGAATGCCTAATTAGAATTGCCAAATACTCCTAATTTTTTTTAAAAAAAGCTAATACCAAAATTATAACTAATGGTGAAAGATATAAATATTACTAATGCAAATAGTACATGGATTAAATTAATTTAACCATCCTTAAATTGCAAATTAAGAAAAATATTGATAAAAAATGCAATGGTACTAAATGGAATTAAACTCTAGAAAATTCATAGGTATTTAGGTAATCTAAACTAAAAGTATAATTAAGATGACCAAAGAGAACCTAGGGTATAAAAAAATGACCAAAATGCCCTAGAACATGCAAAAATGACCAAAATGGCCCTGAATGTGCAAAAATTAACCAAAATGCTTCTGGATGCGCAAAAATGACCAAAATGCCCTTGGATGTTCAAATGACCAAAATGCCCCTAGATGTGCAAAAATGACCAAAATGCCCCTGGGTATGCGAATGATCAATTAAGAAGTAAGTTTGATGCCAAAAGTGATTAAGCCATTTTTCTTGGCTATGCCTTGAATTCTAAAGCTTATAGAGTATTTAACAAATCTTCTTTAGTTGTAGAAGAATCAATACATGTTTTTTATGAGACTAATGCTACACCGAGAAAGGTAGTGGTTGATGA
This sequence comes from Corchorus olitorius, assembly GCA_001974825.2. Taxonomy (NCBI): domain Eukaryota; kingdom Viridiplantae; phylum Streptophyta; class Magnoliopsida; order Malvales; family Malvaceae; genus Corchorus; species Corchorus olitorius. The sequence continues at coordinate 50,278 of AWUE01023774.1, forward strand.
TGATGATGTAGATGAAATTAGTGCGAGCATGAGACATGTGCATATTGATGACACCAATCCAGTTTTAGAGGAAAAAGAAAGTCAAGAAGATCCTCCTATTGAAAGTTTACAGAGAGTAGAAGAACAACATAATGATCTTCCAAGAGCTTGGAAGCATGCAAGGAGTCACCCCATTGATCAAATTATCGGTGATCCTAAGGAAGGATTGAGAGCTAGAAGTGGACTTAAAGAGACTTGTGAATTTGTGGCATTCATTTCACAAGTGGAACCAAACACATTTGAAGAAGCAGAAAGGGAAGAAAGTTGGATAACAACAATGCAAGAGGAGCTCAACCAGTTCGAGCGAAGCAAAGTCTGGACATTAGTGCCAAGACCTGAGGGTAATCCCATTGTTGGCACTAAATGGGTCTTCAGAAATAAGTTGGATGAAACTGGTAAAGTGGTCAGAAACAAAGCCTAACTGGTAGCCCAAGGCTATAACCAGGAAGAAGGCATTGATTATGATGAAACTTTTGCTCCTATTGCCAAGTTAGAGGCTATTCGTCTTTTACTTGCTTTTGCTTGTCATATGGACTTTAAATTATTTCAGATGGACGTGAAAAGTGCTTTCCTGAATGGTAACATTCAAGAAGAAGTGTTTGTCGAACAACCTCCTGGTTTTGAAGATTTAAAAAAACCAAACCGTGTTTTCAGATTGCATAAGGCTTTGTATGGACTCAAACAAGCTCCTAGAGCTTGGGATGAGAGGTTATCAAAGTTCTTACTTCAAAACGGTATTACAATAGGGAGTATTGACACTACACTGTTTCTAAAAAGGAAAGGCACTGATCTGTTTATTGTCCAAATTTACGTGGATGATATTATTTTTGGTGCCACTAATGAAAGTCTCTATGAGTATTTTGCTGAGGAAATGCAGGGTGAATTTGAGATGAGCATGATGGGTGAGTTGACATTCTTTCTTGGATTGCAAATCAAACAATGTAAAGATGGTATCTTCATCAGTCAGGCCAAATACACTAAAGAGATGTTGAAGAAATTCAACATGCATGAAAGCAAACTAATGAAAACACATATGGCTAGTGGGACTAAATTGGACTTAGATGAAAAAGGTAAAGAAGTGAACAAAAGCTCTACTGAGGTATGATTGGATCACTTCTATACTTAACTACTAGCAGACCTGATATTCTTTTTAGTGTATGCTTATGTGCAAGATTTCAATCTTGCCCCAAAGAATCTCACATTTCTGCTGTCAAGAGAACTTTTAGGTATATCTTGGGAACAACAAGTCTAGGCTTGTGGTATCCAAAGGGTACAGGTTTGGAACTTGTAGGATACTCTGATGCAGACTTTGCTGGCTTCCCGCATTAGAAATGAATTTGGAATGATAGATGCATGTCATGTGTGATCATGCATTACTCATTCAGAATTGACTATGGTTGCTCACACTAAAAATATGTTTGACAGTAATGGGATTAAAATTCTTTCAAAACTGTCAGGATTCTATCCTGACACGTCGGCATTTTAAGCGGGAAGTTTCCCTCTTTATTCCACTGTCAAATATTTTTCGAAATTCAATCTCTGGAAAACGTGTTTTATTCAAAGTTATTTATTTTCCCTCTATTTTCCAAGATCTCTTTCATTTTTAGTACTCTTCTCTTTCTATTACGCTTTTTTCCTATAAATTGTTTCTTTCTCTAATTCTTTTGTCATCGTTTCTGTTTTTGAGCAAACCCTAGTTTATTCTCTCATATCAACATTGTCACTCTGCATCTGCACGATTGTACTCATCTGCTCTCGGTTATTTTCTCGCTTACCACTCTATCAGATTAGTATGGAAAAGAGTCAGAAATCTGCTGAAAAAGGGAAACAAAAGAAAGATGAGATCATCGGTTCGAAAAAGGCAAAGACTCCTTCAGAATCAAAGAAAGGGACAACTGAGATTGCTGCGAACAAGCCAAACGGTGTAAAGACAATACGCCCAAGTGATAAAGTTCCAATCAGTCACTTCAGGGATGTGACTCATAAGCTGAGGTATGACAATCTAACCAAGTTTGAAGTATTACCTGTTAAAACTCTTGAATGGAAGAAGTTGTCAAAAAATCCCAAATATGCTGATCTTTATAACAAGCTTGCCAAGATGAATTGGCTAGGGATTACTCAGTTTTATCAAACAGAAGCTAGTGATAGTATGGTCATAGAATTCTTTACTGGTATCATAACTAATAAACGAGCTAATGGTGGAGATGATGGAATGTATGTTCATATATGTGGTCAAGAAGCTGTGATCACTGTTGAGACCATTGGGCAGTTACTGAAAATTGAATACTCTGAAGGTGATTCAAAACCACCTAAGGAGTTTGATTACAATGCTGCCTGGAAACTTATCAATGGTAAGAAAGAAAAGATGCCATCCAAAGAAAGTCAAAGGAAGCTGTTGAAAACTAATGTAAAGTTACTATATCACTTCATAAGCAACAGTCTTTGGTTTAAAAAGGGTAGTCAACACTATATCACAAAGGATGATGTCTGCCTTCTCTACTGCATTTGGAAGGGTATCAAAGTTAATCTTGCTTAGATTATTATCAACAAAATGAAGAAAATGGCATTGAAGCAAGAAATGATATGTGGCTATGGCATTGTAATTGCCATGCTAGGGAAAAGAACTTGACACTCGTTCACACGAGCACACTGATTTTAAGACATTCTGCTCTCACTTCTCTGATTTGACTCAAGGAAGGTTTACCCGTACTGTCACCAAAGATACAGAGATACTGAAAGTAATTAAGGAGATCAAAGTAAACATTAAGGAAGTCAAAAGTGCTCAGACCGACATCACTGCCATGATGACTGATTTTTTTGAGGTAATTACAGCTGTGTTGACAAAACAAGTTGCTGCCACTAAAACTACTGAGAATCTTAGTGACCCTGACAATGGTGAAGAAGATGATGCATCTGATGAAGAATAAGAACAAAAGGAAGACTCTGATGAAAAAGAAAAAGAAGAAAGTGAGAACGAGGAAGAAAAAAGTGGAAAAAAGGAAGAAAAAGCTGCTGATTCTGAAGAAGAAATAATTGCAGAATCAGAATACTCTGATGATGAGAACGACAAAGAAGATACTGGAAAATCTGCAAGTGAAAATGAAAGTCAGGATGGAGAAGAAGATGCTACTGAGGTTAAAGCAGCCTCAAAAGGCAAGAAAACAATCACCACTGTTAAGGCTTCCACTCTCATTAGTAAAGATGGTCCAAAAACTACGAGCAAATCAAAAGATGCTGCAAAGGAAATTAGTGCCACAACTACAACTACTCAGAAACCACAGTCAGGTATAGAAGTACTGCCATCAACTGCAAATGTGAAGATTGTCTCAGGACTTTTTTCTAAGAGGAAACCTCAAATGAAGTTTCCAAATGTTGCAGAGACTCCAATGCAGTCCAAAAGATTAAAGAAGGCATAATGGCTCTGAACCTGGGTTTTTGATCCGTAGAATGTTGATGCGAGCAAGAAGGAAGAACTTAGGATTCTTGCATGAATTTGCACTGGCATATTTAGTTTAGCATAACATTCTCCTTGCATCTTTTGCATTCTGAATATTTTTGGCACCTGTGTGTGCTTTAAATATTTGGTTATCTTTTCTCCTCCCTCCTTCTTTAATGGCACTGAATGTGCCTTTGGATTCTAATGTCTCTATCTTTCTTAGTAGGTGCTATATATGGTGTTGTACCTCTCTATATTATGGAATATTGCACCATGTATTTGCTGCTACTAACCTTGTTTTGCAAGTTTTTCAAACCCTTTTGTTGATTATGACAAAAAGGGGGAGAAAAATAAGAGCTTGAATTGAACTGTAGTTGCTTGAGTTAGTCAGAATAATGCATGCTTCCGCTTTAATGGGACTACATTTCAGCATGCTCCCCAGCATGGCATAAAGGAAACTTTATGACATGCGGGATGGGGTCGCAGGAGTTGAAGAATTGACTACTCAAAGGGGCAGTTTCACAAACTTCAACAATTGGTATCAAATACTTCAATTGGTATCAGTATCTCTTTCAAACCCCCTCTTGCAATTAGTGGAACTAATACTGTCATATTCTCTGATGCCACTAACTGCTTTATTAGAATTTATTCTTGAGTTATCAATTCTATCCCACTTTACTTCATGCTCTGATTTATTTTTTTTGTGATAGATACTGCTGACTAATCATATTGTCTCACACTTTGTTTACCTAATTTGCTCTGATGCTTTTATTTACAGCTCTGATGCCTTTATTTCTGCTTTAGCATTTTTGCTCTGATCAATCTCACATGCTCTGAAGCTCTGGTGCTCAGAATAGTTGCTTGAAGCAATCAATGCATATATTCAGGGGGAGCTTGTTAAAAATTTCTAACGTCTGTATCTTTTATTCATGTCACAACACTTCAATTCAAGGGGGTGTTTTGTCATCATCAAAAAAGGGGACTAACGCCAGAAGCAGAAGCTACAAGTTATTTTGGATAAAGTATTCAGTTGAAGCAATTATTAGTGCTAACAATGTGGAACATGACTTTAGTGGGATTAACGCCATAACCAGAAGACACAAGTCATTGTAGATAAGGTATTCGGTTGAAGCAAGGATTAGTGCCAACAGTGAGGAGCATCACTTTAGTGGGATTACCAGAAATCGTCACCCAGTCAGATTATGCCAACGTCAGAAAAAGTTAAGACAACGACTATAATTCAAATGGTTCTTTCAACGCCATAAATTTACAGATTTGAAAGACTTGCGATTAATGAGGAATATGACCGTTGGAGGCAAATCTAAGTATTTAAGGAAACAAATTGACAGATTTGCATTTAATGTGGAGAATGACCGTTGGAGGCAGATCTGATATATATAAGGACCCAAAAGAAAGGGTTAACATAAGATACTAAAAAAAAGAACACAAGGAAAAATACAAGAATCACAACCAAGTCGTTCAACACTCAATTCTTTCTTTTTAGCTTGCTTTTTGCAAGATCGTTCTTATCTCTATTCTTTGTAAATCTTGCCCAAATCTTACTTAGTGTATTTCGATCATCTAGGATCAGTTTACACACTCTTCAAACTATTTCTTTTGATTGTAATCAGTGCGGTGACGCACTTGTTTGAGCATTGAGAAGCTCTGGTTGTAATTAGTGCGGGGAGCACTTGTTCTAGCTTGGGTTAAGCTCGATGTTGTCATAAGCTTGGGTTAAGCTTGGTTGTTGTAATGGCTTTGTGTAGGCCCGTAACTACATCGGATTAGTGGATTGGTTGAAATCCTTGGTGGGGAAGCCAAGGTAGAGGACGTAGGTCAAGGATGACCAAACCTCTATAAATCGTTGTGCATTAATAAGATCCCTCTAATTCCTTTTAGTTATTCTGCCCTTAAAGCTTTTATTGTATGCCATCTTCTAGTTCTTAGTCTCTCTGCTATTTCTCTATTTACACTCTGCACTTGTTCATTTATTTGATTCGTCACTACATATATGTGTTACTTGCTGCCGCTCTGTCTTGCAGAAGTGTTAGTAGTTCTTCGAAAAATTTTTAAAGTGTGTTATTCTCCCCCCTCTAGCAACTCATACGGGACCAACACATTAGTCCTGACTCACACCCGAAACTAAATCCTAACAGGTGTACTAATCTAGTTCCAAACGTCTACTAGATTTAGGTACCTCGTTGCTTTAAGAACTAGAAAGATCTTAGCCAACAATAGACAATGTTCACTAATATAGGCAACATTCATTCTATTCCCAAAATTCTCTTAAAGGGCTACTCTAAGTTGTTACTTGGGATTTGATTACCTACGATTGCATATAAGAATCTCATCTAACAATAGAAAAACATACTTAATTACAGTAGATGACCATTCTACATAATCAAGCATGAAATCATTCAAATAATTCAGAGAAAATTGAAATACTTACAAGATAGATGAATAAGCGCAGAGCCTCACAAATCAAATACCCAAGAGATTGAAAGTCTTAAAACTGAATTAACTAAAAAAAAAAATTACAAAATAGTCAAAAATAGAGAAAACCAAGAGAGAGAGTCGTTCTCTCTATCCCTCTATTCCAAAATCCACATTCAAAAGAAAAAAAATCAAATTCTGGATTCCAAAGTTCAAATTAATCTAAGGCATGCGGCTGCCTTTTTAAATGTAAACCTAACTTTTGACAATTTACGATTTTGCCATAATAAAATCCTAAAAATAATAATTATAAATAGCATGGTGTAATAAAGATTTCTCCTAAGGCCCAAACATATCACATGCGTCAGCCTAAAAAGTAAGTGAGCTCACGTGCTTTCCAATTCCAGTTTTGATTTGCAATCCTGATTCGACCCATCAGAAGGTCGAAACAGAATTTTTCCAGCTTGTTCTGAATAACTCCAATTTAGCTCATTTTGCCTTGAAGTAGTCCAATATGTATCTAAAACATAAATATGAATAAATTAAACATCAAATACATAGAAATAAACACATAATCAAATCAAATTAACATATAAAATATAGAAAAATATGTGCCTAACACTTATATATAGTATAATATAGATAAATAATAAACGAAGAAGATATGGATAAAGTTAAGAATTCAAATTATATATATATATATATATTTGTTATTGATTTATCGTAAGTGACAAATAGGTAAAGACTTCTTAAAAAGAGAGATGTACAAACCAAATAAGACAGAAAGAGTATAACGAAAAATAAATCTTAATTTGTTGTAAGCATTTGAATCCATAAATTTATTATCTAGAACGTACTAGTATTAATCTATAAATAAATATATAAATTGTATTTATATAGTTATTGAAGTTGCTTTCATCTCATCAGTTATACACCCAATTTTAGGTTCTTAATTAGTTTGCATATAATCAAGTTATTTTAATGATATTTTTAAATTTATTTAGAAGAAAATTTTCTTTACAATCATATATGTATTTATGTCCTCAATGGGACAGCTCATTGGTTAAGGTTTGAGCCTCCAATAAGAGGTTTTAGGTTCAAATCCTGATACGAGAGGGGTGGGTTAGGGATAGGAGAAGACTGCCTCTTTTTGTGTAGCCTATCATTTAATTTCATGTTCACATAAAGTAAAAAAATCATATATGTATGTATTTATTTGTTGAAACATCTAATCATTAATTATAATAAACTAATGAAAAATCCACACAGTTTACATGCAATGAGACTTGAATACGAGACTATAAAGTTTTAGGGACATATACCTATCATTGAATCAAAGACTTAGGTGCCATATATTTCTAATTAATTAAGCTTACATTTAAAATCAATATTCATATATATACATATATATATATATTTATAATTATAATTAAAAGAGAAATTAGATACTACTAATATACTACATGTTTCTAGGTATATAAATTATGTAATATCAGATATGCCTTGTTGTCAAATAGTCACTTCTTTTCAGAATTTTTAAAGCTAAAATCTATATTCTATTCATATGTCTTCACAAAGAGGATTATTAATTAATTCTTTAGTTATATATATATATATATATATATATATATATAAAAGTATATATCTTGAAACCTACTAAAGTATATATATAAATAGGATCATACAGATTCTAAACGTCAGGACATGCGTTAATATAGTTCTAGAAGCCACCCAGCCTGTCCGAAATGATGAACCAAATCTTGTTCAGGTTAATATATAGTTAAAATAATTTTAGTGTCTCGTTTTATATATTGGGTTTCAAAGTCAACGAGAGTCGAGAGGTATGTTTAATTAGTACCTTATTGAGTAGTACAAGTGAAATTGAAGAAACAGGCAAAAACTACCGTTTTATAGTGCCAATTCCAAATCGGTCATTATTTCACAGAGGCTGTATCAAGTCTGGATACCTTATTGAGTAGTGTTTATTTAAGTAGATAAAAAACGTTTCCTCATAAAATAATATAACGGTGCTACAATTAACCTAATCTCGAAGCTTCTCTTTGCGTTTGGTTCGTGGTATCTTAGATATCATGTGGAAATGTCATTCCCACCTCTTTCCTGGGAATGCTATTTTAGTGGGAAAGTGTACATTTTTTGTTTTTGTGGGAATCAGATTACCATGTTTGATTAACGTCAAAATCTAACATTTCCAAGGTGTGCAAAGTACAACCTTACCCCCAAGCTTACATTCCAAAAATTTGGTAAGCTTAAATAGTTAATAAGCCATTAAAATTTGAGGGTATAAGAAAAAAATCATTAAAATTTGAGGGTATAAGAGGAAAGACAAGATAAAAATAGTAACACTTTCATGGGAAAGTTAACTTTCCCACCCTTTCAGGTGGGAATATCATTCCCATCACTTTCCCATTCTTTCCCACTTGAATGGGAAAGTAATGAGAATGACATTCCCACCTCAAATTAGATTCTACCAACCAAACATGGAAAAGTTATTCCCTCTACCTAACTTATCACATTTTCCCACTACATTCCACGAACCAAACGCAACCTGAGATTTATGAATCTGTGAAGGTTCAAATCCAGTTACTTTCCATCGTCAATCCGAAGTGTTACCACTTTGACCCAGTTTAATCTAACTAGCGTTGCAATAGCGAATTAGTTTATTATTAATTGAAGTGAGCATATATATTTATTAATCAATGAGACTGGTTAAAGAAGGAATTATGCAAGGGACCGACCAATGCATGCAGTATGAATTATAGACTTTGTAGCAGTACCAAACTATTCTTTATTCTTTCTTTCTTTTTTTTTCTTAATAAAATGTTAGCTTTTCATCGATCCAAGGAGCAGCATGCAGTTGGTCTTTACAAAGGAAATGCGCCCAGGGCCAGGATGTTGTGTTCGCTGAACTCTTGACTATTTTGTCTGGCCATATAGCGGAGATTCGAAAGGAAGCTGGTCTGCTAAACTTGGACAATCGTTTGGCAAACGGATTAGCCAAGTTTGATTGTTTTATTTATGGTTTTTTTTTTAATAGACATTTTTGTCCATAAAATTATAAAGACTATACAAATTCACACCTTTTTTGAGCGGAAATTGGTTCGATTTTAATAACAATTGGATATAAATTACTACTTTTGAACAGCAACTAATATATTGTTATTTGTGTCTGGAATTTTTGTTAATCCGGTTCGAATTGTGACCCGACCCGAAATTTGTGGAGCTACGAGTTTTGTGGATTTTTCCTGGAAATCTGTGATGGAAGCGGAGGGATCGGGCTGAAGGAACTAAATACCCTATGTTTATATAAGGGGTCTATATATTGTATTCTTGATGTGTTGTATTGTTTTCTCCCAAATAATAAGAATCTCTCTCTGCCCGTGGACGTAGATCAAATTGATCGAACCACGTAAATCTTCTTGTTCTTGTTTATTATTTTAGGCTTGTTTAATCGCAACAATTGGTATCAGAGCTCGGTTAGACTCGAATCAGTGTGGCCTATGAGCACGGTGAACCTGGTGTCCGGACCCGCTAGGGGTGTGCGATTGTGGAGTGTTGTACGTTGCACTCTACAGGTTAAGTCTTGGATAGCCGCTAATTGGCTTAAAACTTGACGGGTTGGGCCGCACGGGGGAGAAATGGGGACTCACAAGTGAATCGGGGGAGATTGTTAAGGATTCACATGTGAGGGAAACATCCCACATCATAAAGAGATTGGTTGTTTGAGGGGCATATATACATGAAGGATCCAAGAAACCATTAGTCTAGACTTTTGGGTTCGGATTGGTGTCCGACATGTATATGGGTTACTCGGTGGGTCTTGCAGAAGCAGATATTACTCTGACTTGAGAATATTTGGTTGTCCTACTTATGCTCATGTTAATGATGGTAAACTGGAGCCTAGGGCAATTAAGTGCATATTTCTAGGATATGGAACTGGTGTTAAAGGTTATAGGTTGTGGCATTCTGATAGCAACAAAGTTATTATTAGCAGAGATGTAACCTTTAATGAATCTGCTATGTTTAGCCAGAAAGAGAAGCTTGTTGATCTTGCAGGTACTGGCCAGAGAGTGGTATTTGATGCACCACCTTTGAAATCACCTTCTGTTACTACAGAAGAGTCTAGGACTGAAACTGATGATTTGTCTAAAAGTATAGCAGAAAGGAGAACCAGAAGGGAAATCGGATAGCCACAAAGGTATGCAGATTGCATTAGTTTTAATGTTGGTGAAACTGATCCTATTGCATATGCTTTGTCAGTGGCAGAAATTATTGATTCTGATGAACCAAGATCCTATAAAGAGGCAATTAAGAGTGAGAATGCAGCAGACTGGTTATTAGCTATGAATGAGGAGATGCAGTCTCTTGCAAAGAATGAGACATGGAAACTTGTACCATTGCCAAAAGGAGTGAGACCAGTAGGATTTAAATGGGTATTCAAAAGGAAAGAGGGAATCCCCGGAGTTGAACCTGCAAGGTTCAAGGCTAGACTTGTGGCTAAGGGTTTTTCGCAAAAGGTGGGAATAGACTACAATGAGGTATTCTCACCAGTTGTGAAGCACAAAACTATTCGGGTTCTTCTAGCCATGAAGTCCTTGTATGGTTTGAAACAGTCTCCTAGATAGTGGTATAAGAGGTTTGACTCATTTATGGTTTCTCATGGTTTTGCTAGAAATCAGTATGATAACTGTGTGTACTCTAAGAAGTTGTCTGATGGTTCATATATATACTTGCTGCTATATGTTGATGACATGTTGATTGCAGCCAAGGATTTGGCTGAGATTAATAGCTTGAAAGCTTTGCTAAGCAGTGAATTTAAGATGAAAGATTTGGGTGCAGCGAAGAAAATTTTGGGTATGGAGATTTGGAGGGATAGAAAAGCAGGCTTGTTGTATGTATCTCAACAGAAATACATCGAAAAGGTACTGCAATCTTTTCAAATGGATAAAGCCAAATCGGTTAGTACCCCTTTAGCTGCACATTTTAAACTTGATGCTAGTGCTCTACCTAGTTCTGATGATGAAGTTAACTGCATGAGTAGAATACCATATTCTAGCGCAGTAGGTAGCTTGATGTATGCTATGGTTTGCACTAGGCCAGACTTAGCTCATGCTGTTAGTGTGGTTAGTAGGTTTATGAGTAATCCTGGTAAAGCTCATTGGGAGGCTGTTAAGTGGATTATCCGATATTTGAATGGAACGAAAAATGTTTGTTTGGTTTATGGTTCTGATGGTAATTTTGGATTGATTGGTTATGCTGATTCTAATTATGCTGGTGACCTTATTAAAAGAAGATCTTTAACATGTTATATCTTCACCCTGTATGGTTGTGCTATTAGTTGGAAAGCAACTCTTCAAGCAACTGTTGCTTTGTCTACTACTGATGCAGAATATATGTCATTGACTGAAGGGATTAAAGAAGGTATGTGGTTGCATGGTCTTGTTGATAGTTTGGGTTTGAATGTTTCGAAGCCTGTTATTTACTGTGATAGTCAGAGTGCTTTGAGTTTGGCGAAAAACCCTGTGTATCATGAAAGATCAAAGCATATTTATGTTAGATTGAATTTTATTCGTGATGCTTTAGATAAGAAGGTGGCCACTATAGAGAAGATTTCTACAGCTGATAATTCTGCAGACATCTTGACGAAGCCATTGAGAACTGACAAGTTCAAGCATAGCTTGGACTTGGTAAATGTTCGCATAGCTTGAAGCCCTTAGGGGCTTGATTGGCAGAGAGGGAAGCTTGGCTTATTTTGTCGATTTGGTAAACTTAAATCAAGGTGGAGATACTTTGATTGAGTTATGTAGAATTCAAGTCAAGGTGGAGAATTGTTATTTGTGCCTGGAATTCTTGTTAACCCGGTCCGAATTGTGACCCGACCCGAAATTTGTGGAGCTACGAATTCTGTGGAGCTATGTTTATATAAGGGGTCTATATCTTGTATTCTTGATGTGTTGTATTGTTTTCTCCCAAATAATAAGAATCTCTCTCTGCCCGTGGACGTAGATCAATTTGATCGAACCACGTAAATCTTCTTGTTCTTGTTTATTATTTTAGCCTTGTTTAATCGCAACATATATGGCTTTGATAAATTTGTCCAATTGTTAATGAAACCGAACTATTTGTTGTCTAAAAAGGCTAATTTGTTCATTTTTTATATGTTCAGAAGTGCAATTAACAATTTTGAAAGTTTAAGGATTATTTTATCTATTTCTTACAAGTTTAGAGGCCAAAATGCTTATTACACTACAAGAAAATGTCTAATGGGCTACAAAAAAAATTGTAACAGGAAAATTTGTTGCAAATTTTCAACGAATATTTCAACCGCTAGCAACAGAAAATAGAAAACCGTGGCAAAATTTGTTGGAAAGTATGACGGGAGCATCCAACGAATTATTCATTGAAAACTTCGTTGCAAATATCCCGCCAACTGGTGCGAGATCAATCGGTCGCAAGCGGTTAGAAATTGCATTGCAAAATTGCAACAAAAATACCAACAACATGTTTCCAATGGATTTCGCTACGGAAATAAGATAAAAACATTATATGCGATTATATAGTTTTGCCTTTTTTTTGTGGAAAATTTGTTGCAATTTGCAACCAATCTCGCTATGCGAAAATCTGTAGGAAGTTATCATGGAATTTCCTACGGAATATGGCAAGGAAAATAGTCACAAAATATTTGCAATGACTTTGCGACGGTTGCTATGGATTTGCCTATTACAAGAAAATAGAATATGTGAAAACTTAGAAAATGCAACGGAACATTCGGAAGAATAATCTGTTGCAAGTTAAAATTTCATTTCCCGCTGGCAAGAAATTTTTTTTTTGTCAAATGTAAAATCCATAGCAATTTTGGTTACAACTTTTATGACATGTAACTCTCTCTCTCATCTCTATCCCCCTTCCTTTTCTTCCACTAACTACACCCTATTCATTTTCTATTCATTTCTTAATTATTTCCATTATTCATCTTTCATATTCTATATTTTCCTCTTTATTTTGTATTTTCTTTTATACTTTTATCTACTTCTTAAACTTCTTATGGATGATTTTGTTTTTTTTTTGTCTCACTTCTCCATCAAACTTCTACCTAGTCTTTCAATTTATATTTTGTTTATAGATGAGCATGGATTTTTTTTTTGTTATGAAAAGTTTAATTTATTGTTAGTAGCTTTGTTTATTATTAATGCATTACATAATTAATTTATTACTTGTGAGTTAATTGTTTGCTAATCTCTCATTTTCTTTTTTGTACTTGTAGGTGTTGTGATAATTTGGTGAGAGAGAGATGAAGATCAATTGGAAAAGTTCACTCAAAATTTTGTTTCTTTTTTCTTCATTTTTATTGCATTTATATATTTATTGTATTATTTTTAATTTTTTTAATTTTCATGAATTTTTGTAATCTATTTATAACAATGTATTTTTAAGTATTTGATGCTAATGTAAGATATTCTTTTTATGAAAGTATTAAGCTTAATTCAGTTTCTTAAACTTTGATAATTACATAAATTATCAAATTAAATTCGTTGCAAATTTGGTTGCTAATTGTTGTAAATTTGGTGCAAAATTTGACAAAGAAAAAGATTCGTTGCAAATTCATTCCTAAATAATTAGAATTTCATTAGAACATGTGTAACCTTTTTTGATGAAATTTGCAACAGATTTAATTCGATGCAATACTTTTTAGTGGGAAGCCATCGAAAAATTTGTAGTTATCATTTTGTTGAATGCGTCCAAATTTTCCAACGGAAGTTGTGACGGCCGTTTATTTGTGGCTAATATTTCCAACAGATTTTAAGATTGGTCACAAAATTTTCTAACGAGGATATAGGCACAAAACATATTTTGTTGCAATTTCCGCTCAAAAACCTCTTACCTATGAATTTTTCATTGGTTTTCCTTTGCTATTTCTGTAGCAATTGGCGGATTTTCTTGTAATGTTAAGCCTTTTATATATTTATTTTTTTGTACCGAACAATAGATTTCATTAAACAAAAGGTTAGTACAAGCAAGTAAACATATAAACATAAATCAGATCATGAAAGCAGCAACAAAAACAACAGCATCAAAACAAACACTAAAGGATACTCTAAGATCTTGAACCAGCCATAAGGTGAATGTGGAGGTAAAAGAGCCATCCTAGAGTTGAAACCATCACTTTGTACTCCTTTATCGAATCTTAGCAATTACTAGCACTCTCTTCACCTTTAATTTTCTTCTTGTCTCGATTGTGTGCCAAAGAAGGAGGACCTATTTTCACTTCTCCATACTTGAAGTCAAGCTTTCTCTTCTCTGCATTAGCGATTGATTTCTTGGTGGTGGATTTCCTCGCCTTTACTCTTGATTTCTTGATGGATTATTTCATGTATTTGTCCAATGGTATTCTTTTGGAATATGGCATCTCCAAGGTCCTATCAACTAAATTGACAGTAGGCTTATGTTGCTTCATGTAAGTGATGGTGAAAGCGGGTTCTTCCATTTTTTCAAAATCTAAGACTTCTCCAATCATCGGGCTTTCCATGACTTCATTGTCTTCGCTAATTTTTTTCTTATCCAAGCCTTTCTCTTCATCCCTTTGGAAGGATTTTGTGATTTTAATATCCTTACCCTCCATGCTTTTGAGGCTAGTACTGCTTGCGTTACTTTCCTCCATCTGAGTTTCTTCATCAATGGCAGAGACCTCACAGTTGTCCTTCATGCATCTAGTCTTGTTTTTGGCTCCTTGAAAGTTGATTCCTCATCTGGATATTTTGGACATAGATCAATACTTTTGATGAAATCCCCAAAAGTTGGATGAGATGGAGATTGTGATCGAGCCAAAATTAACCCTATTTTTATGATCATTTTCCTATGTTTTTTGGTATTTTTATGTGTACTTAACCCTATTTTGTAAGTATTTGTGTTTTTAGGTCTTGAAGACAAGAAAAGTAGAAACTTGTTGTTTTTCACTATTTTTGGAGCTATTTTGATGACTTTTGTCACAAATATGAATTTAGCAATTTGGAGTGAAGATTTGAAGATTCGAAGTTCGTGATTGAAGATTTATTGAAGATAATTTCAAGTCATGAAGACCATTGAAGAATTATTTCAAGAAGCAAGAATTGAGGATTGAGTTTAAATCGCGAAGGATTGAAGATAAAGCTATGGAGAAGACCCTGAAGACCTTGAAGACATGAATTTTTGGATATTTTATACGGGTTAATACTCAGCCCATACGAGTCCACAATTGGAGATAAAAACCCAATTGGTGCGGCACAACCCAAAGAAATATTCAAATTCCCGCATACTAGTCCTATTTGGATTAGGATTCAACGCAGTCTCGGTAAAAAAGCCATAACTTTCTACTTAGAACTCCAAATTAGGCTCGTGAGTAGGTGTTGGAAAGATGGCTTCGAGATCTACAACTTTTCTTTGAAACCCAAAGCCCAGTTCTTTCATCTTCAAGCCCGAAATTGCTATCGACGTTGCTTTGCGATTCCAGAATATTCTAGAGTCCAAATTTTCACTCTAATTTCGGTTCTAGGAAGACTTTTAAGCCAACTTGGAGACCAAGTCATGAAGCTAAACCGTCCTACACCCTTCCTAAGTATATATGGAGTCTACTTAGTCCACTATAAATAGGCACGTTATGTAACCCTAGATCACAACATCTAAATACAATTTTCTCTTCATCTATTTTTCTAGTTTTTTCTCTAGTTTTAGGCTAAGGGTGCCGCACCCTTTCTTTGCATAGAGAGGTGCGATATACCTTGTTGAAGGCTAAGGAGATTCCGCCCCCTTCAAGTCTTATAAGTTTTCTTATGCCTCTCATGGATTTTTCCAAATCCATAAGTAGCTAAATTCTTAATACTTCTTATCCTTTGGTGATTTTAATCAATTAATTATGGTGAGATTTGTGTGCTTATAATTTGATGTTTGTTCTTGATTGTTAGTTTGCTAATCTCTGTTTTATTTTATGATCTTGATGATTGTTGATTTAGAACGGCCACTAATGAAGTAATTTGATAGATCTATAGTTAAATCAAGCTTAGAATTAACACTCAAGTTTGATTGTGTGGTAGCAAATTGGAAAAGGCCTAAGAAGCGTCCAATGGGATTAGTTTACCTTGTTGTTTAACGGCAATGAGTTTGGTTTTACTTGTTATGCATGTGTGAAAAATGATTGTTCTTAATGCTTTGTTCTTTAGTGATTTTTAAGGCTCAAAAGGGAAATCAATTTCTAAAAGAATAATAGGGATAATTTAAGCCTCAAAACAGAAATCTTATCTAATATACATGTTAGGGTTCTCCCTAAACCAATTATCTAGTCAAGAATTAAATGTTAAATTCATCTTTTAGATCAATGATCTATAGTTGATTTGATTGATTTCTACCATTGGAAAAGAAGTATGCTTTCTATTTATTGTTTTCTTTATTAATTGCCATAGATTAGATTTAATTTATTTTGCTTTATTTTTAGTTTGATTGCTTTTCTTTATAATTGATAGTTTTAATCCCCTGTTTTTGAGTGATTCTTAAGAAGCTTTTATCTTTTGGATAAGTCTATTCCCCTTCTCTGTGGGATTCAACCAATGTTTTCCCTATTTACTTAGTTAGATTTTTGTGGGGATTATTTTTATGATTGTCGATGACCGATCAGATTGGCACCAAGATTTTCAATGTCCTTTCTTGCCACATTAAAAAGAAACTCTGAAGTCCTTTTCATGTCTGAATTGAATCCACAAACACTCCTCTTCATTGATTGTTTTGAAGGTGCACAATCTTTTAGCTAAAGAATTTTTCCCAAGGAGTTCATCAAAACTCTGCTCTTGAATCTCTTGCTGCATTCCTTTCTGGAATTCCATTATCTTGCTTTCCAAATCTTTTCTTTTTGACAATTGTGAGGCTAACTCTCCTTGAAGCTTTCGATTTTCAACTTCCAAAACTCCAGCTTGTTTCTCAAATACATTTTTCTCTTGCCAAGCCTTTTCTTTAGCCTTTTGGTCCACAAGTATTGCACTTTGGATTTCCGCATGTATGCTTTCCACTTCTGAAATTTTTGTTTTTAACTCAACAATTGCTTTAACAGTCTTGTTCTTAATCTAGGCAACCTGCTCTTGTTGAGTCGAGTTAGCATTTTCCTTTGTTTTGAGATCTTCCTTCACATCAACCAATTAGGACTCTAGCCTTTTCTTTTGTTCCTTGAGTCTCTTGTTCTGATTTTTCAACCTGTCATTTTTTTTGTTGATGTAGCTTGAACTCTTCTTGCACCTCATTGAACAACATGAGCTGGAAGCATGTGCTGCATCGTTGCTCATTATTCAACTGTTTCCCTGCTTCTATAAAAAGGTCATTTCTTCACAAAGCCCCTTGAGCGTCTCCATGGTAGAAAGACTTGAACAAAACACACCTCTAAGATAAAAATGAAAAGATATGGGAAATAAACTTGGGTTTTGAAGCAAAAATAAAACACCTCCACCCCAACTCAAGATAAACGAAAGACCTATAACAGGGAAATTGACAACAAATAATCATAACACAGTCACCAAAAGAGCATCAATGACTAAAGGTGAAATGGGTAACACAAGAAAAACCAATGAAGAAAGGAAAAAAAACTGGATTTTTATTCTTTTTTTTTGGGGGGGGGGGTGAGTAGGATTAAATCTAGGGGAGGATATCTAAAGAAGGGTTAAAAAGATCATAGGATAAGGGAAAAAGCCAGAAGAAAGAAATGGTTAAGGGAGAGATCGCCGACGATTAGACCAGCCATTGGTTTTTGAGGTGTTCTTGGTGTTCATGGAAAAAAGGCTTGTTTGATCTTGTTTTTGGAGGGCAATCTGGAAATTTGGTGTTTGTTCAAGGTTGTTCTTGGCAAAAGTAGCATTTTGATCCGTTTTGGGCTGTAATTTTTGGGTTCAAGGTGTTTTTCTAGAGAGAAGTCAGAAAATTTGAATTTTAGAGAGAGAAGCAACTGGTTCTCGACTTTCTTTAATATTGTTTATTTGTTTTTGTTAGAAGTTGCGGCCAAAAGAACCTCGAATACAAAGGCAATCACACTTACATATGCATCAAAATTTCCTAATTATTAATATCAATTATTAATTATTATTTAGGTTTTACAATTTTACTCTACTAAAAAATTTATTTTCATTTAATTAAATCTAATATATATTTATAATTTTTTTAGAAGATTTTTAGAAATTGTAATAATAAAACTTAAAATACCAAAAAAAATATAAAATACTAATCTAAATTTAAAAATTATGATATTCTTGAAAACTTTTTTGTCAGAATTCTTGAAATATATTTAGAAGGGATTTTAGGGGGTTTCAATTTTGAGTTAATCGAATCAATCGATTTTTTGTTGAGGTTTAGCCGAAAGAAAATGGATTTGTTGAGCTAGAAGATTGAGAAAGTGATCCTATAATTTTAATTTAGTTGTCTTTGTGTGGTTATCAAAATTTCATAAGGAGAATATTTTAATTTCATAAGGAGGTTATCAATATTTTATATGGAGGTTATCAGAATTTCTTAGGAATATTATCAAAATTTCATGGTATGGTTACCAAAATTTCTTAGAATGGTTACCAAAATTTCATAGGAATGTTATCGAAATTTCATAGAGTAGTTATCAAAATTTCATAGGGCCAGGTTATTATAATTTCATAGGTAGCTGGTTATCAAAATTTCATAGCGAGATTAACAGAATTTCATGGTATAATTATCAAAATTTTATAAGGAGATTACAAAATTTAATAGGAAGATTATCAAAATTTAATAGCACATAAAAAGAGGAGGAGGATGAGTAAACAAAAACTTGGAAGAAAAAACTAAGAACTTGGAGAGGGAAGAAGGGCGTCTATAGGTTCCTTAAAAGTAATTGTGTTATTTTTTTCCTAATTAGAATTCCTTTTTAAATTTTGATAACCCTATGTTTGAATTCCCTTCTCAATTTGGATTTTTTTTTATACTACTATCTTCACTATATATATATATAACACCTATAATTTCTTTAATTCTATTTTAAAAAAGGTATATATATTGCGGGTTTGGCTCCCCTCCAATACCAATATCATCCAATGATATCCAATACCCCTCTAGATGGCTTACATCTATTTAAAATAGTTTTAATGGTTGAGATTAAAATATGAACATAATCCTCATTTTTACATTATTATCCCACGTTTGTCCCTCCGTTTCCTCCCTCATCAACAACAATAGAAACCAATTTAGAAAACAGAGAATCCAAATCCAAAAGAGAAAAATTTGGTTCGAAGATGTGAATATTGAATTGAATGGATCTAGAAAATTTCTGGTAAATCATTGATTCATCTGGTGTTTAACTATATGGTTCATTTACAAGTTTACTAGATTGAAATTTTATGATGTTCAAAAATTTATAGATCCCATGTCACATTCAGTAAAAATTTATGATACATGTATAGGGTGTACTCAATGTGTACGAGCCTGCCCCACCGATGTGTTAGAAATGATACCTTGGGATGGATGTAAAGCTAAGCAAATTGCTTCCGCTCCAAGAACAGAAGACTGTGTTGGTTGTAAAAGATGTGAATCCGCCTGTCCAACAGATTTCTTGAGCGTTCGAGTTTATTTATGGCATGAAACAACTCGAAGTATGGGTCTACTTGCACCTTTTAGACAATTAGGAAGAAAATGGAAAACAAACAAACTATGAAGAAACTCTAAAAATGCTAACGACTAAAAAGAAATAATCGAAATGTTCTTTTTTGTAAAATTTTCAAAGATCAGCAAATACGCGATCCTTGTGAATCGATAGCCATGAGCAGACATGAGACAAAGAAAGCAACATTGAGCCAATGTCATAGCTATTATAAGGAATTCTGTTTGTTCTTCTTTGTTGCAACTCTGAAGGCCAAGTTTTCAATTTTCAAGGCACTTCCTCTAATTTCAATTTTCAAAATTGATCAGAAAATAAAAGATCACAATCTGATCATCAAAAAAACTGAAAGGGCTTAACTCAAAGGTAGTTATTTAACAAAAGACTGAAGAAGAAAAACATGACAAACCCATACCAAAATATTATAATTTTCTTCAAAACTTTGTCTTCCTAGCCATGGCCTCTTGTTCCTTTTATTTTTTGTCGATGAAGAATGATGAGGGAAAGCAGGAAACAGAGGAAGGAACAAGGAGACGGCGTGAGAGAGATTAAAAAACATTGTAAAAATAGGATTGTGTTGATGTTTTTAATCTCATCCATTAAAACAATTTTAAATTGGTGTCAACCATCTAGAGGGGTATGGATATATCATTTGATGATATTGGTATTGGAAGGGAGCCAAACCCATATATTGCCACACAGTATATAAGTCTTACCTTGAAAGGCTAATTATTATTTTTTTTTGCGCGATACCTTGAAAGGCTAACTAAGTTCATAAAAATTTTACATTAAAAAAACTCTTTTTTTTTTTTAAAAAAAAGTAATCATACTTGAATTTATTGATAGACTGAATTACAAGCGCATGGTAGAAGAACCACATATACCAAGCATATATAGTTAGCACCATTGCCAAAGTCTCTAATTGTGCTATACTATGAGCCAAAACAATAACAATACTATAACAATATGAAATGAACAAACATCAAATAGACTAGATAAATGCAGAATTTCTTCAAAAAGGCAGACTTCATTTCAAGTTGATCTCGAATCCTTCTTAATTTCGCCTAATGCCATTATGAATTTCAAGGGTGTTTAAGTTGCATTTAATGCAATCTGAAGATCAAAATGGATAGCCAAGATTTCTGAATGCAGCCTACTAGATAACTGCCAAACTTCGTTACAACTGATTGCAAGATATCAACATTGATATGTTTGCGAGAAAGAATTTTGCCAATCAAACAATGATTCCCTTCCCCGATGGTTTCATCAACCCAAGATTGATTGATCTCAACAACATTGTTTTCCTCCTCTATCAATGGAAATTTCAACCACATTGTCTAAATCTTATGCCATAATCACTAACAACAAGAAGCAACATAACAAACTGTGAAAAATGAAGAAGAAAAGAAAGAAACTTGCATGAAGCAAGACAAACGCTCTCATAAGAAGTCCCGACTATGCACGTGGTCAAATTCCTAGTAAATATCTATACTATATTAAAAGGTACGTTCACCTGTAAAACTTTTGAATCGCCCATTATACCCTTATTTTTCGAATATATTTCTTAAATGCCATTGTTTAAACTTTTATAATTTTACTCAACTAAAAACTCTATTTTTATTTAATTAAATCTAATATCTTTATAATTTTTACCATTTTACTATTTAAATTAAAAAACTTATATATATTAGAATTTTTTAAATATACTGTTACAGTTTTATTCAACTAAAAACTCTATTTTTATTTAATTAAATCTAATATCCTTATACTTATTTTATTTTTACCATTTTACTATTTTAATTAAAAAACTTATATATATTAGAATTTTTTAAATATATTTCTTAAATGAAATTTTTTAAATTTTACATTTTTTTAGAAATAAACTTTTACAGTTATTCTACTAAAAAATCTATTTTTATTTAATTAAATTCAATATTATTATAAATATTTTATTTTTACCATTTTAATTTTAAAAAATTTGGGACTTTTTGTTAAATCTGGACCCATTTCAATTATAATATAAACTAATAAAAGTATTGTTATCAAGTTTAAAACTAATCATTAATTATTCATCATTTTTTAAAACTAATTAAGTTAAAAATTTATTTATTTAAAATTTAATTATTGTGATTAACCTTTTTTCTATTTTTGGAGTGTGTATTGGTAGTTTAATGTATTGGAGTGTATAATAAGAATTTAAAGTTTTTAAGAATAAAAAGAAGAGTAACATGCAATTATTTCCTTTGACTTATAAAGTTAGAGGAGTCAATCGGGCGGGTTGGACGGGTTTCGGATCATCTGAGTCTAGGTCAAATGAGTCAGGTAATTTTCTCGGGTTATTGCTCAGCTGGGTTTGAATAAATGATAATTTAGAATTGTTAAAATTATAACAATGTGGATTTTATTGAATAAATTATAATTTTAGTTTAGAATTTTCTCGGGTCATTCGGGTTTTGACTCATCTGGGTTCAGATCATTCGAGTATGCTGGGTCTAGGGTCAGGCGGGTTCGGATTTTGGCCTCAGGTCACTCGGGTTTTGGATTCTTTGGATTTAGAACTTGGATCAATTGGGTCAGCCTTGTATTTTTTAATGTTTAATTCTTAAATTTATTATTTACTAAAAACACGATGAGTCACGTGCAACGCACGTGGAAGTGAAGGCTAGTCAAAAGAAAAAGGATAAATGAAACAAAGTTTTCCATGGGTCGTTGAGGGAAAAAATGAGAGAAATCTCTTATTTGGAATGAATGAAAAAAGGAGCCGCTGGGAGGAGTTTTCCTTCGAGGCGGTTCCTCCCCAATTCTTGTTCTTGCAATAAAATGAAAAAATATATAATAATGATGGAATGTACTTTGAAAAAAAAAACCTAAAAATTGATAGCTAAGGGCTTCTGTGAATAAAATTTTGAAGTTGGTTAACCTAAGTGATG
The DNA here is from genome assembly GCA_001974825.2 of Corchorus olitorius. Classification (NCBI taxonomy): domain Eukaryota; kingdom Viridiplantae; phylum Streptophyta; class Magnoliopsida; order Malvales; family Malvaceae; genus Corchorus; species Corchorus olitorius. The sequence continues at coordinate 72,758 of AWUE01023774.1, forward strand.
TAAGGGGTTTTAAATCCTCTTCATCTGTACATAGGAAACCAGAAAACCAGGCTTAATATAATAAACGAACCTCCTTTAAGATAAGAGATCCAAATGACGGAATTAGGATGCTGCAGAATAAAGACCTGAAATAATTATAACTTCAAGAAACCACAAAAATAGGGAAAAAAATAAAATAAAATAGAATTTTTGATGAAACCATGGTTGACTTTAATTTGTTTCATATGATAGCGTCATTAATGACGATAAGTAAGTGAATGGATTCCACGAAACAACTATTGCTTTGCTGCTTGTTACTTGTATCCATATATAAAAATATGGGGGGTCGGAGACTACTTCGTGTGTTGTACTAAAAAAATACACAAGAGTTTTGTTATACGTGGTCTATACATGCATTATAACTGTTTGATCAAGATTTCCTCTGGCGTTTGTAACCCTGATCTATTGAGTTAATGAATCTATTATCTTTTGCTAAAAAAAAAAAAATTGGCTTATAAAGATTAAAGAAAAAATAAAGAAAAATTATTTTACTTTTCAAAATTACCACTACTTTCCCATTTTTTTTTTTCATTGGGAACATTACAATTCAAGGGGAGGGGGAATGGAGGGTAAGGATTCGAACGTAGGGGCGGAACTAGAAAATTTTCTTTGGGGGGCCAACCGGTGTATATATATATACATTATATTTTAATCCGTCAACATCTATATATATATATATATATATTCATATATAAATTTATGTTAAGTTAAAGATAATATATAACCGAGATAAAAAAAAAGATAATATATAACCAATTATGTAAATTAACAAATGTAATATGTTGAATTATCACCAACTTTTTTGAATCGTCACCAACCTAATGAGTAATACTACTATAAATAAAGTAAAAAAAAAATTAATTCTAATATAGATTGAAATAAATTAAAGAAAATTTGAATCATTTTTATATATAAAGGGAGTTAATTTGTAAGTTTTATCATTTAGTCAGGGGCCAAATTAGAAAATAAAAATCATGGGGGGCCAAAACATGATTTAACCATTTTCTAGTCCATGCCCCCCCCCCCCCTAATTCCGCTCATGTTCGAACGCCTGCCTTTCGGGTAAATTTTTGAGGCCTTAGCCACTAGGCCAAAGCTTCAAGTTCATACCTCTTTCTCTTATGTTTAAAATTATTCCATTTTCTCTCGTCCACTTCGTCTAAGGCTTCATTTCATAATATATCAACGGAGTTTTAAGCAGCTTAAAATCACCGCAGCTCTCTCTTGTAAGTGAACAAAAGCAATTTATCTTTGTACTTTTGCATGTCCACACAAAACGACCCAGTGAAAAGTTGTTTTGCAACTAAAATAACACGATGTGATCACAAGCTAAAAAACGACTTAAACTGACGCACCGTATACAAGCAAAGAAACCTTAAGAAAAGTTTTTTTTTTTTTAAAAAAAGTTTTGTTGATTTTATAAAGGGTGAGACTACAAGTACTAACTAACTATACTAAAGAATAGTATTTTGTATAAATATAAGGGATATTTAGGTATTTGGATACAATGATATATTTTGCAGGTGTTTGGAAACATAAAAATTAAAAGGTAAAAAAAATGTGAGTACTATTCTTTAGTGTAGATCTTTAGTACTTATACCTTTTCCCTTTTATAAATGCACCAATAATATATAAGAGAAAGAAATATTTCAAAAGTGGAGAGAAATTGAGGAGGAAATAGCATATTAGGATTTAACCAATTTTTTGTGATACTTTCTGTGTGCGGTGATCACATTAAATCCGGACTAATAAAGAGTGAATTTCATATGGGTGAAGCTCTCCCAATAGGTAATACTGTTTTCGTGTTATTTCGAAGACTCAAACCCTTGCTCAGGTACATTGAACTCTTTTCACTCAACTGGTGGATTTAACCAATTTTAAGTTGAGCTTCAGCTTATGCTAACCAAAAACAAATATTTCCAACTTAAAGATTAAAAAAAAATTATGTGTTCATAAATAGCACTAGCACAACAATAATAGCAGTGTACCCCACAAACGCAGAAAACACCTATAAATACAAGACGCATGCCATGTTTGTTCCTTACCCAAAAACATATTCCCCGCAACGGCTCTCCTTTCCTTCTCCCTTGCTTGTGGTGGCAAAACATAAAACCACAGCGAGAGACCAAAAAAGAGCTCTTACATAACATAAGAAACAAAAGCACCCAAACCGTTATTAGTGATTTAAGAGTCTTGGTGTTGTTTTCTTCTCCAAGATATGGGAAATCATGGGAAGCACAAAACTGGTGCAGCAACAGCCAAGAAGGTTAATGGGTACTCCATGCGGTCAATTTTCATGCATGCCGACGGTGCAGATTTGTGGTTGATGACTCTTGGCTTCATCGGAGCCGTTGGTGACGGTTTTAGCACACCTCTTGTTCTGCTCGTTACAAGCAAGTTGATGAACAATCTTGGCCAAGCATCAGCTTTTACTTCAGAAACGTTCATTCATAATATCAACAAGGTTTCTATCTTTCTAATTTCTTTGATTTATTTTTATCTGTTTTCCTAAGACCCGCACACATAAAAATACACATGCAAGAGCGCTGACAGGAACAACAAAGCCAGAGGCTATAATAATTAGAAACTAAATTTGATTTCTTTTTGTGTGGCAGAATTCGGTGGCTTTATTGTATTTGGCTTGTGGGTCATGGCTTGCTTGTTTTCTAGGTAAGTTTTTTTGTTTTCCGAGGACTTATTATTAATGGAGCTTACATGGAGTAGTAAATTTTTTTAAAAATATTTTTATATAATAATCATATATATTTCATTGAATATATATATTTGCAGAGGGATTCTGTTGGTCAAGAACAGGTGAGAGACAAGCAACAAGAATGAGGGCAAGATATTTGAAAGCAGTCCTAAGACAAGATGTGGAATACTTTGATTTGCATGTTACAAGCACTGCTGAAGTTATCACCAGTGTTTCAAATGATAGTCTAGTAATCCAAGATGTTCTAAGTGAAAAGGTTTTTTTTTTTTCCTCTTCTTTTGGCCAAATATTTAATTTTAAAGAAATGCTTTAAATTGGGATATAAACAAATTTCAAACATGGGATATTATTAATTTCATGCAGGTGCCTAATTTTCTGATGAATGTTGCTATATTTGTTGGGTGCTACATGGTAGCATTCATAATGCTATGGAGACTTGCAATAGTGGGATTTCCTTTTGCTGTTCTTTTGGTGATTCCTGGTCTAATGTATGGGAGAGGTTTGATAGGAATAGCTAGAAAGATAAGGGAGGAATACAATAAGGCTGGTACAATAGCAGAACAGGCAATATCTTCAATAAGAACAGTTTATTCCTTTGTTGGTGAAAGCAAGACAATTTCAGAATTCTCTGCAGCCTTACAAGGATCTGTGAAGTTGGGGTTGAAGCAAGGTTTGGCTAAAGGTCTTGCAATTGGAAGCAATGGGGTTGTTTTTGCTACTTGGTCTTTCATGGCTTATTATGGCAGCAGGATGGTCATGTACCATGGTGCTCCAGGAGGGACTGTATTTATTGTTGGGGCCGCCATTGCCATGGGAGGCCTGTAAATTCCTTGAAACTCTTAATTCCCACATTGAATATTTGTGTCAAACATGTATTAATGTTATTTAACTGGTTAATTTTGTTAATTTGGTGATGAATTTTATGATCAGGTCATTGGGGGCTAGTTTGTCAAACCTGAAGTACTTCTCTGAAGCATGTTCGGCTGGGGAACGAATAATGGAAGTGATAAATAGAGTGCCCAAAATCGATTCAGAAAATTTGGAAGGTGAAATTCTGGGAAAAGTGTCAGGAGCAGTGGAATTGAGGCATGTTGAATTTGCATATCCATCAAGGCCAGAAAGTATGATTTTCAAAGATTTTAGCCTAAAAATTCCAGCTGGAAAGACTGTGGCACTAGTGGGTGGGAGTGGCTCGGGGAAATCCACAGTAATAGCACTACTGCAAAGGTTTTATGACCCACTAGGGGGAGAGATACTCCTTGATGGGATTGCAATTGATAAGTTGCAGCTCAAGTGGCTAAGGTCACAGATGGGTTTGGTGAGTCAGGAGCCTGCACTTTTTGCTACATCCATTAAGGAAAACATACTTTTTGGCAAGGAAGATGCTTCCATGGAAGAGGTTGTTGAAGCTGCCAAGGCCGCCAATGCCCACAATTTCATATCCCAATTGCCTCAGGGTTACGATACTCAGGTAAATTAACTATTACTTAATCCCCTTTTCATTTACCAATTTCCATGATAATTGATAAAACAATATTCAACAACATCACTGTTTTCATGGTAAGATTAACCAAAATATGTGACACTTCCACTTTTGTAACATATATATGTTCTTTAAAAAAAAAAGCTGTTATAAGAGATATTATAGCTAGCCTTGTATAAATTCTTCTAGGTAATATATTCGATATTCAAGTAGCCATATACCCTTTTTATGTATTTTTTTCATATTTTATGTTAGTTGAATAGGTTATCTGGTCCCCCATTGAAGCTGAAGCTCTGCAAGCTGCTATATTTCTTTCCCATTCCTAAAAATGAGCACCCATGTTACTTTCTTACAAATATAAATTGCCACTGAATTTTTTGCATTTGGTGCAAAACCCATTACATTTCTTCCAAAACATAATAATTTATATCTTCCTTTAACAAATCCATATAATTTCTTTTGTTATCCTGGATATATATAAGAGCAGTATTCATTGAAGAAATAAACTTTCATGGAACAGGTTGGTGAGAGAGGGGTTCAAATGTCAGGGGGACAGAAGCAAAGAATTGCCATAGCAAGAGCAATAATAAAAGCACCCCAAATCCTTCTTCTAGATGAGGCAACAAGTGCACTAGACTCAGAATCTGAACGAGTTGTACAAGAAGCAATAGACCAAGCTGCCATTGGGCGCACCACCATAATAATCGCCCACCGCCTCTCCACCATTCGCAACGCTGACCTTATAGCAGTGGTCCAAAATGGCCAGGTTATGGAGACAGGGTCACATGATGAATTGATAGAAAATGAAAATGGTCACTACACTCAATTAGTGCAACTTCAGCAAACAGATCATAAAGAAAGGACCCTTGATCATGAAGCTACCTCAAATTTTTCTACTTATGCTTTATCTTCAATATCAAATATGGACATTAACAGCACAAGTAGTCGTAGACTTTCATTGGTTAGTCGGTCGAGTTCTGCCAATTCGTTTACTCAAAACCCTGTTTCTCTCCCTAGAGAATCTGCTGTGGAAGATGAAAAACTACCAGTGCCATCTTTTAGAAGACTGTTGGCATTGAACTTACCAGAATGGAAACAGGCAATATTGGGGTGTTTGAGTGCAATCCTGTTTGGTGCAGTTCAACCTGTATATGCATTCTCACTAGGATCTATGGTTTCAGTTTATTTTTTGACTGATCATGATGAGATTAAGGAGAAGACTAAGATTTATGCCTTATGCTTTTTCGGGTTGTCGGTGTTTTCGCTCCTAATCAATGTTGGTCAACATTATAATTTTGCATATATGGGAGAGTACTTGACAAAGAGGATCAGAGAGAGGATGCTTTCCAAGATACTGACATTTGAAGTTGGCTGGTTTGATAAAGATGAGAATTCAAGTGGTGCTATTTGCTCTAGACTTGCCAAGGATGCCAATGTGGTAAGTTTAATTATTATTCATATTCAGGAGACAGAATAACAATCTAAAGCTGAATTAACATTGTGATTTTTGGCTTTGAAAGACTAATAATTGTCAAATTGTTGTGGCAGGTGAGATCTTTGGTGGGTGATAGAATGGCTCTAATTGTTCAAACCATTTCAGCAGTGACCATAGCTTGCACAATGGGCTTGGTCATAGCTTGGAGGCTTGCGCTTGTAATGATAGCAGTTCAACCCATCATCATTGTTTGTTTCTACGCAAGACGTGTCTTGCTTAAAAGCATGTCTCAAAAGGCTATCAAAGCCCAAGACGAAAGCAGCAAGCTGGCTGCTGAGGCTGTTTCCAATCTCCGAACCATCACTGCCTTCTCGTCCCAAGACAGAATCCTCAAAATGCTCGAAAAGGCCCTGGAAGGCCCACGAAAGGAGAGCATCCGGCAATCCTGGTTTGCTGGTATTGGACTTGGCACATCTCAATGCCTAACAACATGCACTTGGGCCTTGGACTTTTGGTATGGTGGCAAACTTATCTCTCAAGGCTATATCACTGCAAAGGCTTTGTTTGAGACCTTCATGATCTTAGTAAGCACGGGCCGGGTAATAGCCGACGCCGGAAGCATGACTTCGGACCTTGCCAAGGGTTCGGATGCAGTTGGATCAGTCTTCGCTGTATTGGACCGATACACAACCATTGAGCCCGAAGACCCTGATGGTTACAAGCCGGAAAAGTTAATGGGCCATGTCGAACTTCATGACATAGACTTCGCATACCCGGCCCGGCCCGATGTTATGATCTTTAGAGGTTTCTCACTCAGAATTGAGGCAGGTAAATCAACTGCATTGGTTGGACAAAGTGGATCTGGTAAATCCACAATTATTGGATTAATTGAGAGATTTTATGATCCTCTTGAGGGTGTAGTAAAAATAGATGGTAGAGATATAAGGTCATACCACCTTAGGTCATTAAGGAAGCACATTGCACTTGTTAGCCAAGAGCCCACATTGTTTGGTGGGACCATCAGGGAAAACATTGCATATGGAGCGTCTGATAAGATTGATGAATCGGAGATCATCAAGGCAGCAAGAGCAGCCAATGCTCATGATTTCATTTCAGGATTAAAGGATGGGTATGATACATGGTGTGGAGACAGAGGAGTGCAACTCTCGGGGGGCCAAAAGCAACGGATTGCAATTGCCAGGGCCATACTGAAAAATCCAGCAATTTTGCTATTGGACGAGGCCACCAGTGCACTTGATAGCCAATCAGAGAAAGCGGTGCAAGATGCACTTGAGAGGGTGATGGTGGGGAGAACCAGTGTAGTTGTGGCACATAGGTTAAGCACCATACAAAACTGTGACCAAATTGCTGTGTTAGATAAAGGGAAGGTTGTGGAGAAAGGGACCCATCAATCTTTGTTGGCAAAGGGTCCCACAGGAGCTTACTTCTCATTGGTCAGCCTCCAAAGGAGACCTCACAATACAACTCAAATGATGGACTAAAACTATTTGTAACATACTTAATAGTTAGATTAGGCTCTATCAAAATTTGATGGTCAAAGGCCTAACTTACTATTTACTACTATAATTTATTAACTACCTTCCTTTTGTCCACTTTGAGTAGAGATGGCAACCCCCGTCTAATACGAGCTTCTCCATTTCCAAATGCAATAATACATGTATGAATTGAAACTAGAAAAGGTAAGGTATTTAGAGATATATTTCTCTTAAAATTAAGATATAGTTTATAGTGATAAAAACTTGTTAAAAGGTTTAATATAGATGATAAAATCCATTTCTTTCGTCTCAATTTATATATATGTTACCAATAATTGAATGAAAATTATCCCTTCAACTGTTTACTCTAGCAAACTGCCACAAACGGGTTAAATGATTAAATAGTTGTTTCATTTTCTCTTGATCCCTAGCCTTTATGTCGGAATTTTTCACTTTCTCAATCCAAGCCAAGCTGCCTCCCACCACTGCTGTTGTTGAGTCCCCCCGTCGCCGGTGTATAGAGTTGCTATTGATTGCATTAATCTTCTTCATGATATGTTTTCTGTAGGATTCAACAAAGCTCAATTTGTAAGCTTCTTTGCATTTTTCATTTAATTTACTTATTGTTTTACTTATTTTATTTTGAGTAATGTTGTGATTTTTTACCCTAATTAAATATTCTTAGCTTAAGCTGATTAATCTAGAAAAAAAGGTAATGTTCACGCCAAAAAATCTCTTTGGAGATCTTGGTGAAAGGGTACCGAGCGTGCCAATCAATTTTGTACAAAAATTGATAAAAAGAGCAATGAAAAGTAAATATTCAATTTTATCTTAAAAATTGAGAAAAAGGTGCGAGGAAAATTAAAGGTTCAATTTTGTTGTAAAAATTGAGAAAAAGTGCAGGAAATATAAAAGATTGCTTTGAGTGCAGCAACATGAAAATAAATCAAACAAGTTGTAGATCCTGATCAAAATCACACATGAGTGTTTAAATCATTGATTCCAGATTCAGAAATAAAAAGGATTGCTGTTGTAAAAGGTAAATTTTCTTGATTCATAAAGGAAAAATAACAAGATGTTGTTATTTGATTACAGGGAAAATGTAAATACAAGAGATGTCTTGTAAGAACAAGATTAAAAATATAAAAAGAGGATCAAGTGTAGAATTTGATAAACAAGATTGAAAAATAAAGGAAAGCTTTGAGGCTTGAGAGTTGGAAAAATGATAAAGAAAGCATTGGGCTTAATTGTTTGTTATTTACTCTGTGGAGAGGCTGCTGGAGGAGCTAAAACGTGAGGCTGATGCTCTTTATATAAGGGCCGGCCTCCTAGGGTTAGATGCGATCCAATGGTCAGAAATGATCCCCTGTTGATTCTGCCTTATCTTCAGCATTTAAATTCTGATTTAAATCCCATTAATCAAGGAAATCTCCACAAAATCAGCCAAGAGGAAGTCTACCACGTTTTTGACTTTCCCATGTGATAATTATCACATTTAATTGCTGAAATTCGAATTTAATTGGCTCCAAAGTCTCGGTGCAGCAAGCAGGGGTGGAAAACCAAGTGCGGAGAGGCCAAATCGTGCTGAAATTGCTTCCAAATGCCATGGAATTTCGTACTTTGCCAATTGAACATGGAATTATGCTAAATACCATGTTACTAAGATCATATATCAAAATCATAAAAATTCGACTAAGGAAATGACTTAAACCGAGCTCAAACAGCCATACTGTCCTTAATTGAATAAAAGTGAAAAGTTAAGAAAATGGTCAAACATGGCCCAATTTCTCCATATAGCATCTATATTGCATGAAGACCTAGCTTTTATGCCAATGGTGAAATTTCCATGCAAAAATTGTCCCGGGATTGGATTCTGTCCTTAATTGCAAAAAATGCAAAAGTTACTTCCGAGCTCGGAATGAGCTGAAATTTGGACAGAGTGTTCTTCATGATAGTCTAAACAACTTTCATAAAGGACATATACCAAAATTCGTTCATCTTCAATCTCAATTTGTAAGCCCTAATCCCATTGTCCTTAATTGAAAACTATGAAAAGTTTATCCCGGAGGGCTTAAATCCGGTTTTAAGAGCATGGGCCAGCCTGACCCAATTTATGATGTAAATAGGGCAGCCTTGCTGTATAAAAATATTTAATTCCTTTGATTTCCTAATTTCCATAATTAATTTAGGAATATTTAAGGAAATTAAATCAAAATTCAACTCTTTTCCTAATTGAATTTGGCCTAGGGTGGATTAAATCCAACCATCCATAGAACTTAGAAGATTAAATCTTGGCCCTTCATCTTGACATCTTGAGTGCATTTACAATTTTACCCAAAATGTAAATTGTGGTATAAACAGGTAACGATATAACAATTCATCTTTTCCACCGTAGAGAGAAGCCTCGAATTTCTTAAAATGCTTAAGTCACCTGAGTGTTGTAGTCCATGGCTGATTGGAGCCTCTTCGTATTACTTTTCGGTTGCAAGACCCCACAGTGGGCCGCAAGACCGAACAACATTAATTTGAGGGATGCAACCGGGTAGGGTATTCACAAAATTTTAGGTACCCGTACCCTAATTCTATTATTTTCTAGGGCACCTGAACCCTATATGTTGCGCCAAAAATCTCTTGGGGAGTTTTCGCGTTAAAAACTTTATGACAGCATAGGGGCGTGTCAGTCAATTTGATGAAATTGACGAAGAGGTAGAAACTGGATTTGGTGCGTGGAGCAGCAGATTGAAAGATCAGAGCGATTTGTGGGGACTGGATCAAAGTCACACCGGAGCATTTAAATCATTAGATCCACAACAGCATGTCTTCCTAAAATGGCGTTTGCAAGATCTCCTCAATTGAATTTGAAATAAAAATAACAACGGATTGTTATTGTTGAGAGTGAAACACGTGTATAGTGTTTTTGTGTCCGGAGACAAGATTGAAACAAGGGAAAAACACTAAAAGAGTGTTTTGGTGTCCGGAGAAAAGATTGAAACAAGAAAATATTGAAAAACGAGTAAGAAATCGTGATTAACAAGAGAAAAAACGCGGAGCTTTTGAGAGAAAATAAGCACGAAGCTTGGTTTTTTGCGCGGAGCAAGTTTGTAGCTGCAGGAGTTGGTTTGTGAGATGAGTGATATATGTGGAAGCTCTGGGATTGATCCCTTTATATAGGGGATGGCATGGGCCTAAATCTTGATGGGCTTGACTTGCTAAGGAAGGCGAATTCCTCCTCCCTTGGAGATGACAGCATACAGGAAGGTGCGGTGAAGTTTCCTTCTTCTTCTGATAGCTTCCAACAACTGAGAGGAGGGAAAGAGGACCCCTAGGATGTCATCCCTCTTGATGGAGGATGGCAATCTTCCCTCCTGATGGACGATGGATAATTTCCTCCTCTTCCTATCGCAGCTCAGCATGTCTTCGCTGCTTCCTTTGAGTTGAAATCAATTAATTTTACTAAGGAGTGGCTTCGAACATCAAGACTTGGACTCTTAACACCAAGGCCACGAAATTATCTTCTAGAAACCATGATGAGACCTCTTCAGTATGTAAATTTCGAAATCCTCCTCTCCTTGGTGTGATTCAGCATGTATCTACTGCCTCCTTTGAGCTGAAATCAACTAATTTGACTAAGAGGTGGCCTTCGAACATCAAGACTTGGAATCTTAACACCAAGGCCATGAAATTATCTATACTTAGTCATATTTAGCTCATCAAATTATAAAAATAATACTTAGTCAAGAAAATGGCTTAAACCGGGGTGTAAAAGCCACATGTCCTTAACTTAAAAACTTGCAAAAGTTGCAAATGAAGTCGGAATAAGCCAAATTTCACCAACAGGGTTCAAATATCATCCTAAGATCATGGGAAAAAATCTTGGTCGAAATTGAGCTCTCCTTCATGGTGAACTTGGTTTCACACCACAAACTATCCTTAATTGAAAACCGTGAATAAGTTTTTCATTTTAAGTCTGATTGAGATGAAATTATACCAAGATGATCTACATGACTCAAGGATCATCATCTTATGCTTCCTTTTTGGAGCCTCACCCCCTAGCTAGACTAATTTCTCCAATTTCGCTATTTTGTCCTTAATTGAACAAAATGCAAATTTGCCTCCCGGGAGGGAGCAACTAGCTGGGCGGCCTCATCTTTATGTTAGAGTGATCATGTATGAGGGATGTGAGAAATAAAATACCACACCTCCATTGTATAAGCATGGTAATCTGCTTGCTGACAAAGTTTAGCTCTCAGCTTCCTTCCTGCAGGAAGAAGGAAACAACTTTCCTAAGAGAGCAGGGCGACCTCTCCTCATCATGGGAGACGACTTTGGGCCTTGTTATGTGAGTCCATAAGATATTTTTCCATCCTATGGTATGATGGCATACAACTTCCCTGTTTACTGCTTGTCTTCCTAGATGACAGCAGCATTAAAGGAAACTGCCTCCTCATCACCTATCATGCCACTTTCCTTAGTCAGGGGTGGCATTAAAGGGAATTTTAATAATGGTTATTCTGAAAAAAATTATTATTTAATAATTATTTAATAATTTTCGGTCCTTATTAATTAATTACAAGATTTTCCTAATTCTATCAAAACTAGGGTGGTGCGGAAACTAAGTTTCTTCAGGATTTGTAATCAAATCTTGACCACTCATCTTGATATAAATCATGTGAAGACCAATTTACCCTCAATTGTAAATTGAGGTATAAACACTATAACTACCCGATTATTTTTTTAAATCAATACCCGTACCCTACCCGTATAAAATATCAACTACCTCAGCCCAAAATAAACTAGTTTTTTTCATTATAATTAAATAATAATGAATGAATTACAGTTAAATGAATAAATTAAAATTAACTTGTATTATTGTAAAAAAAGGTTAAAAATGATATTTTTAACAATAAAAAAATTTTAATTAGATTGACTATGAGTAGTTTTTAAGTAAAAATATAATATTAAAATAATTAATTAATAACCAAATTCGGGTAGTGCGTACCCTAAGGTTACTACCTGAATCCGTCACAGGTACTAAAACTACTAACCATACCCTACCCTAACCCGATTACACAATACCCTAACCCTACTTGATCGGGTTGGGTAGTGCCGGGTACCCTATTAACTACTACCCACTTGCATCCCTAATCAATTTCGGCCATAAGACGACGTGACCGTAAGACCGAATAACAATCATTCTTGGTCGTAAAACACCATGGCGGACCGTAAGACTGATGAGCATTCACTTTCGACAGTAAGGGCCATAGTCGGACAGTACGGCCGATCGATATTTCGGCAATAAAACCCCCAGTTGGCTAGTAAAGCCGATCAACATTATTTTCGGCGGAAAGTCCCCATATCAGGCAGTAACGCCTATCAACCATCATCTACGACAATGAGACCCCCAGTTGGGCAGAGATACCGATCAACATCATTCATTGTCGCGGTGATAAGACCTCATAACAGGCCATAAGACTGATCAGACACTTTGGTTGAGCACTTTTCAACGCACTGCCTAGGTCCCCTTTGTTCTCCCTGGGGAAGTGCTAAATGAGAGATCTAGGGGGCATTCTCACGAAAATGGTGAAATGTTACGACAGAGAAGACCATCATCGAAGTAGTAGCATACCCCACCACTGTTTTCCAAGAGAGAGTTGGGACAAAGTGAAGGGCCTCCGGCAATAATAACACACGAGCCATAAGACCGAGTTAGCCACAGTTGGGCACTACTAAACTTCAGAAGAACACCAGAGAGACTTCTCATTTGGTACTCTCATACGGAGAACCTCTTGGATCCCTCATTTAGCACTAATTTATGGAGAATTGGGAACTTTGACGTGGAGTTCACTCCTTTACAAGTCAAGTCGTTCGTCTAATCAATTTATAATCGCCCTCACAGCTGGGGGACAAGTTGAGCATGGTAGAAATTGGGCCCAAGGCCCATTGGTCTCCTATATAAGGTAAAGGCCAAGGTAACATCTCTCATGTTCCATTCTATTCTATCACGTCATACTCTCCAACTCTCACCTCATACACACCGAGGACCGTATTGACTTGACCGTCAGAGAGAGTCGCCACGAGTCATACCCGGGGGGCCTTCCTGTAAGGTTCTCTCTCTTGCAAGCCACTCAGAGGTCACTCATATTAACCTCTCTTGCAAACCACAGAGGTCACTCATATTCTCGAAATTGGATCACGACACACACACACAAACAGTTTGCTTAGTCTGTCCTCTATCTGTTAAGTGTTGAACATTATTTTTATCTTTACCATGTTATAACTCTACTATTTGCAAATAAATTCAATAACAAGAGAAAAATTTATAATAAAAATAAGAATCCTCCTCCTATCCCATAATTAGGGTTGCAAATGAACAACGTACTTGATGAACACAGCTTGTGAACATGTTCGGTTAAAACTTATAAATGTTCGTTTATTTAGTTAACAAACGAGTTTGAACAAAAATTTATTGTTCATTTAATAAATGAACCGAACTTGAACAAGACATGTTCGGTTCGTTTTTATATTTACGAACAGATTCGTTTATTGTTCATTTAAGTGTTTGTTTATATAATAATTGAATGTTCGTTTATTAATTCATTATTATTAATATATTAGTATAAATAGTAATTATATTATTGTTAGGGGTCTGATAAGACCAAATTTAGTGCTTATTTTCTATATGATTTTGCCTTGTTTTGGTAGTCATAAGTATCCATTTACCCTCATATTTCTCACATTTGTGTTTCTAGGACCATTTCAAGCCATTTAGCCCTGAAGGAAACTTGAATCATTGAAGATACAAATTTGATTTCTCTAGGCTCAATTCGCATATCTTAATGCTTAAAGAAGAGTTTCAAGCCCAATCAGCAATTATGATGCAGTAAATAATTGGTGATGGAGAAATTCCAAATCCTAGTCAAAGAAGGATTCACAAGTGCAGTTTTGGTAGAAAAATCATGTCTTTTGATTCAAATCTCAGAAAAATGCATATGATATACTGTTTGAAAATTGACTTCAAGATCTACAACTTTCCTTTTGACCTTGAGAGCTAATTCTGTTGGGAAGAATGTCGATTTTGCCCTTGAAGATTTCTGCACAGATTTGACCAACTATCCAAACGACTTGAGGATTGCTTTAGCCGACTTGGACTTTGCTTGGACGGAATTTGCAGCCATAATTGATGATGTGGAACACTCTAATTGGCTATTGAAGATGCCAACTAATGAAGATCTACTTCAACCAATCAAAACTCATTACTTGGAGACAAAATTGATATAATTCCTAGTTGAAGTAGGATTAAATTTTAGATGTCTATCTTACCCTTGTTGCCGCCTCATCTAAGGGTTGGTATTATTTGTCATAAGGCTATGATGTGTCTTAGGTTTGTGATCAAGCCAAAATTAATCCTATTTTTATGATGCTTCTTATGTTTTGATGAATAAAAAGGAGGGGTAGAGGTGCCTTTATATAGCGATCAAATCTTATTATTAAAAGGTTTTAGTTAGAGTAAAAAGTTAGAAACATACATTGATTATGAATCCATTACCTTGTAGGAGAAGGTCATCCATGCAAGAAAAAAGAGAGGAAGTATCGTGGCTCGCCTTGGCAGCCACCTTGCGGGCTGCCGGTGCCGCCAACAGGCCTGCTGCACGCTATCATGGGTGGCCTGGTGTAGTGAGGCAGCAGCAGGCTGCCTCGCTTGCTGCCCTGCCGCAGCAGCAGCAGCAGCAGCGGCAGGCTGCCCTGCCTAGCTGCCTGGGGCGCTGCCAGAGGCCAGCCTAGCATGAGCCGGGGCCTCGACAGTAGTAACCTAGTGCAGCATCTTGCATGCTGACTAGGTTGATCGGTCGTTAACCAATCACAAAATAATCCCAACAATTACTAACTAAAAATAGCTAGGGCAAGTAGGGGTCGAATCCACAGAGAGATAGGTTATTATTCTTTTTCTTTAAGCAAACAAACAAAATAAACAGGATTTTGAAAGTAGAATTAAATCAAATCAAACTAACAATTAAAATTATCTAAGAAAGCAATCAAGAAAATTAAAGAAAACAACT
>AWUE01023777.1:0-33736 GCA_001974825.2 Corchorus olitorius
AATTTGCATATATAAAGCAAAACACTTGACTTCTCTTTTATTCCAAAAGTGTATTACCTAAATTCTACTCCATCTCTAGGTAATTCATCAAAATAAAGCTAATATTATACTCCTCCATCTCTAGGTAATTCATCAAAATAAAGCTAATATTCTACTCCTCCATCTCTAGGTAATTCATCAAAATAAAGCTAATATTAATTGTTGCTTGAAATATATGTTGATTATCTAAAAAAACATAGTACGCTGTGGTAATTTTTTAATCTTGATTGCAATTGTTAAATTAATGAATTTGCTTAGGTGGAAGAATTTGGCTTCTGCATAAGGAAAACCTAATTTTTTGTAGTCAATGAGCATGTATAGTTGTCGTAGGAAAACTGAATTAGTTGAGAGCATTTGCAGGATCATATTTAATTTACACAATGCATTACAAAATGATTGTACTCAGCATCGGCTAACTGTGCTTTTGGAAAGGTGGAAATATACTAAACATAAGCAACTAATAGAAACCTTAATAGAAAGGAAATTGAATATTAAACAAAAAACAAATTTTTTGTAAAATAAAATAGGAATACGGAAATGTTAAATTTAAGTATCAAATAATTTAATCAACAAATGAATCTAGATTTATCTCAAAATGTTGCGATGAGAAGTGAAATCTCACCACTTCAGGCTATGTCATCCTAAGGCGCTACTAAATTAAACGGAAGGATCTTATCAACATCCACCTGGAAATTTTAGGAAATAGAACGGAGTCCGGGTAAAACCAATTTAGAGAAATGTTAGGAAAGAAAAAACCCACCCAAATTGAAATGAAGACGAAAGGAAAATAGAACTGGAATGTCGACAATAGTTTACCCATGAATCAACCATTATTGGAGATACATTTATAGCACCAATCTTTTGGAATTCCGGCAAAGGAGTCGAACCGGTAAATCCTAATATCCACACACAATTAATATGTAATTAAAACACACTTAATCATAAATATTAAAATAGTAAATTACAAAAAAGGGCAGCAGGAAAAGAAAAGCAAAAAATTCATTGAGGGGCTTTTAAGTCACCCGAAAAGTGAGAAAAGACCAAAAAAAGCCAAAAGGAGATACCACATTAATCCTCAATTTGGCCTTTAAGTAATTTCCATTGTCACTAAAAGTAATATATAGTATATATATGGGCTGAGTATTTTCTCATATTAAATATCCAAAATTCCTTAGCTTCCAGGCTCCTTCATGGCTTGTCTTCAATCCTTCGCAATTAAAGCTTCATTCTTCAATTCTTGCTTCTTGGAAATAATTCTTCAATGGTCTTCAAATCTTCAAATTGTCTTCAATAAATCTTCAAACACGAACTTCGAATCTCCAAATCTATACTCAAAATTACTTTACTCATATATGTGTAAAAAGTCATCAAAATAGCTCCAAAAGTAGTGAAAATTATCAAATTATCAATTTGACATCTCATAAAGACTCAAATCACAAATATTAACAAAATAACATATATTTAAGCATAAATAGATCCAAAAACATAATAAAATAGCCATAAAAATAGGGTTGTTTTTGTCTCGATCATGGTTGCTTTGCCGCACCCTCCTTGGGTGCAATATGGCCTTATTTGGCTCATATTTCCTCCTTGGTGATTAGTTTTATGAAATTTTTCAATAAAGAAAAATTCATAAATTCCTATCAAGCAAAAAAAACTCAAAGAAAAATTAGTGTTAAAATTAAAAATGATAATTTAAAAATTAAAATTAAAATTAAATAAGCAAAGAAATAAAATTGGGCTGCCTCCCAATAAGCGCTTGTTTAAAGTCATTAGCTCGAGTCCTTTTCTTTTCTTTGTAGCTCAGGTTGGAAGATAAATTGGATCTTCCAAATCAATTTCTTCAATCATCATTGTTGGCATTGCTTCAAAGTAAGGTTTGAGTCTTTGTCCATTGACTTTGTACTGCTTCTGGTTATATGGATTCTCGATGATTACGAGTCCATTAGGATATACTTGAATTACTTCATATGGTCCATACCATCTCGATCTGAGCTTTCCAGGATTTTCTTTCAATCGATTATTAAAGACTAAAACCTTTTGACCTTCATAAAACGATCTTCGCAAAATTCCTTTGTCATGGGTGGCTTTGGTCTTTTCTTTGTAGATCCTTGAATTCTTATATGCTTCATTCCTTATTTCTTCAAGCTCTTGTAACTGTAGCATCCTTTGAATTCCAGCTTTGTCAAAGTTGAGATTGCATTGCTTTATTGCCCACCATGCTTTATGCTCTAATTCCACAGGTAGATGGCATGGCTTACCAAACGCAATTCGGTATGGGGACATACTAAGAGGTGTCTTGTAAGCTGTACGATAGGCCCATAAAGCATCTCCTAGTCGCATACTCCAATCTCTTTTCTGAACATTGACTGTCTTCTCCAAAATCAGCTTCACTTGACGATTTGATATCTAAGCTTGACCACTAGTTTGAGGATGATATGAAGTAGATACCCTATGGAGAACTCCAAATTTTTCAACCAGTGCTTGCACAATCTTGTTGCAAAAGTGAGTACCTCGATCACTGATGAGAGCTCTTGGAATGCCAAATCTATGAAGAATGTTATTCTTTATAAGTTTGACTATTGCCTTTGCATCATTCTTCTCGGTAGCTATAGCTTCAACCCATTTAGAAACATAATCCACAGCTAAGAGTATAAAATACTTCTTATCTGATGGAGGAAAAGGTCCCATGAAATCAATTCCCCATATATCGAAGACTTCAGCAACGAATATAGGTGTTTGAGTCATTTGATTCCATTTCTATATGTTTCCAGTTCTCTGACATCGTGGACAAGTCTTGCAAAACTCATAAGAATCTTTAAAGATTTTAGGCCAATAGAACCCGCAATCCAAGATCTTTCTTGCAGTCTTCTGATGTCCAAAGTGGCCTCCACATTCATCGCTATGGCAAAACTTCACAACCGATTGAATCTCATTATCAGGGATGCATCTTCTCATAACTTGGTCAGTACCATATCTCCATAAATATGGATCATCCCACAAGTAATACTTGGCATCACTTATGATCTTCAATTTCTCTCCTTTGCTAAGATCTGAAGGTAAACGACGAGCAACTAAGAAATTGACTATATCAGCATACCAGGGAATTTGAGAAACGACAAACAATTCTTCAAAGGGTAGTGCTTTGTTGATTGCAGTCTCTTCCTCTTTGCTTTCAATTCTGCTTAGATGATCAGCTACGACGTTCTCTGCTCCTTTCTTATCCTTAATTTCGATATTAAATTCTTGAAATAACAAAAGCCATCGCATAAGCCTAGCTTATGCTTTTTTTTTTTGACATTAGAGATTTCAATGCAGCATGGTCGGAGTAGATTATCACCTTAGATCCCAAGATATATGGTCGAAACTTCTCCAAAGCAAAGACAACATCTAGCATCTCTTTTTCTGTGGTGGTGTAATTCTTTTGAGCAGCATCTAGTGTTCTTGAAGCATAGTAGATAATATGGGGTACTTTATCTACTCTTTGACCTAAAACACCTCCAATAGCGACATCACTTGCATCACACATGATCTCGAACGGTAGTTTCCAATCAGGTGGCTTCACAATTGGAGTGGTGGTGAGGGGAGTCTTCAATTTGTCAAATGCTTCTTTGCAATCGTCTCCGAACTCGAACTCTACATCTTTCTGAAGTAATCTACACAATGGTGCTGAAATCTTCGAGAAATCCTTGATAAATCTTCGATAGAAACCAGCATGGCCCAAGAATGAACGGATATCTTTGACACATGTTGGGTATGGCTGGTTCTAAACAACATCAACCTTGGCTTTGTCGACTTGCATCCCTTGTTTAGATACCAAATGGCCTAAAACAATGCCTTGTTCTACCATGAAGTGGCATTTTTCAGCATTCAATACCAATTTGGTTTCAACATATCTTTTCAAGATTAGTTCCAAATTATGTAGGCATTAATTGAAGCTATCTCCATAGACTGTGAAATCGTCCATAAAGACTTCCATCGGTGCTATTGGAATTTGGAAGTATCATGAATACCCATCCAGAAAACAATAATAGGCCTTGCATGCTAATCTTTCCAACATCTGGTCAATGAATGGTAGTGGAAAGTGATCATTCCTTGTGGCAGAGTTTAACTTTCTGTAGTCGATGCATACTCTCCATCCATTCTGCAGTCTTTGAGGAACTAGCTCTCCTTCATTGATTTCTACGACGGTGAATTCAGACTTCTTTGGAACCATTTGGACAGGGCTGACCCATTTACTATCTGATATAGCATAAATGAGTCCAGCTCCGAGTAATTTGAGAACTTCTTCTTTGATGACTTCTGCAAGGTTTGGGTTCAATCTTCTTTGTGGCTGTCGAATAGGTATTGCATCATCTTTAAGTCGAATTTTATGCATGCACATAGCAGGACTTATCCCTTTGATATCAGCTACAGTCCATCCAATGGCTTCCTTGTACTCCTTCAAAAATCAGATTAGCTGTTCTTCTTGTAAATTATTTAATTTACTTGAAATAACAATAGGCAGGGTCTCTATTTCTCCAAGGAAAACATGCTTCAGGCCTTCAGGAAGTGGCTTCAGCTTAACTTTAGGTGGCTGAATGATAGATGGCAAAGGCGTGGGTGTTGGCTCCAGGTTGATATAGGAAACTGACTCTTTTTCTCCAACAGTAAGTAATGTCTCTAGATCCTTGATGGTTTCTGCTACCTCTTCAGGCGTCGGGACTTTTGCTTCCTCGATTCCTTCTTCATCTAGGCTCCTTGTAAGTACCAATTCAAGTTCATCTCCATGGTGAAGTGATTGAACTTGTTCAGAACAAATTTCAATGGCATCAATGGCACAGATAGAATGAATCTCAGCAGGAGATTTCATGGCTTCATAAATATTGAATTCAATGAGTTTCCCATCAAATTCCATGCTGAGTTTTTTTATCGTGGACTTCATATTTTGTTCTGGCTGTGGCAAGAAAAGGTGTTCCTAGCAGCAACGACAAATGAGGTAGATGATGGTCATCTTCACTTATCTTTAAGACATAGAAATCTGCAGGAAAAACAAAATCTCCAATCTGCACTAAAACATCCTCGACTAAACCCTTAGTTTTAATGTTAGTTCTATCAGCAAATTGTATAGTCAGATCAGCTTTAGTCACAGTGATCGGTCATCAGCAATCATAAAAAAAAAATCCCAACAATTACTAACTAAAAATAGTTAGGGCAAGTAGGGGTCGATCCCACAGAGAGATAGGTTATTCTTCTTTTTCTAATCAATTAGCTTAAAAACAATTAAACAAGGAAAAAGAGTTTTAAGAGTAAATTAAAAATACTAAAATTAAATCAAAACAACTAACTATAAGAAAACAATCAAGAAAATTAAAGAAAACAATCAATCAGAAAGCACTGAATAAATTAGAAAACAATTAAATTAAGAAAACCTTCCAACATAAAATTAATATCCCTCTTGACAAAAATAACATGGATCATTGATATCTAAAAATTATGAAAACAACGGATAACTTGTTTGGAATTAAATCCGAAATTACCAATTGTAGATAAGATTTCCTGGATCGGGCTTAAATTATCCTTTTTATTCTTTAGCAATCAATTTCCCGGATCGGGCTTAAAGATCACTAAAGAACAAAGCATTAAGATCGAGTAATTTATGAACAAGCACAACAAACAATAATTATCTATTGATTCTTAATCTCTTGGAAGGAATGGATCGTTCTCTTCCAATTGCTACCAAACAATTAAATCTGGATGGATCGTCCTAGATTTAATTTAGCTAATGCAACCTGAATTTATCAAGATAGTGTCGACTCCAATCAATCAAAACAAGTTAGCATAGAATTAAAACAGAGAATTAAGAAATACCCTAAACAATTTTCATATAAACACAAAATCTCACCATGATATAAGTCAAGAGATCAATTAAATTCTACATTGGAGAAAAGAAAAGGATTACTCACTCATGAATTGAGTGAGTATCCAAAGAATAAGAAGAAAACTTATCTATGGATGAAGAGAAAGAGGTGGGCGGAGGCTCCAAGGCTATCTCCTCCAAATCTCCAACTTCTATAATATTTTCTAAAGGGAATAAAATACAATACATAAAAACCTAGATCTAAGGTGGCTATTTATAGTGGAAATAACCCTAAAGACCCCAATTCTAAGTAGTATAAGACTCTAGGATGGTTTTGGGGCTGACTTGGTCTCCAAGTTGGATTAAAAGTCTTTCTAGAACCAAAATCCTAGTCAAAATAGGATCCTGAAAAATTCTGGATTCGTGCAGGGACTTCGATGGAGATTTTGGGCTTGAAAACGGTAGAACTTGGTCTTGAACTTCAAAAGAAAGTTGTAGATCTCGGAGTTAGCTTTCCAACGACTACTCATGGGCCTAAAACGGATATCTTAACAGAAAGTTATGATTTTTCTACCGAGATTGCGTTGAATCCTAATCCTATTAGGATTAGTATCAGGATTTAGCGGGAATTGGATATTCTCCTTGGATTGTGCAACATTAATTGGGATTTTAACTCCAATTATGTCCTTATATGGGCTGAGTATTATCCCATATAAAATATCCAAAATTCCATAGCTTCCGGGCTTCTTAATGGCTTGTCCTCAATCCTTCGCGGTTAAAACTCCAATCTTCAATTCTTGCCTCTTGAGATAATTCTTCAATAGTTTTCAAATCATCAAATTATCTTCAATAAATCTTCAAACACGAACTTCGAATCTCCAAATTGATACTCAAAATTTGAGTAAAAAGTCATCAAAATACCTCCAAAAAGAGTGAAAAACTACAAGTTTCCACTTTTCTTGTCTTCAAGACCTAAAAACACAAATACTTATAAAATAGAGTTAAAATACACATATAAATACCAAAAAGCATAGGAAAATGAACATAAAAATAGGGTTAATTTTAGCTCGATCATAATTTCCCCCACACTTGAACTTTGCTAGTCCCTTAGCAAACTAATGCATAAAAACTAAGAAAACAAAAACTAAAACTAACTAGACTAATGCAAATAAAGATTTCACTTTCCTAGATGTACGACGACACTTAGCACGTGACGCAAGCCTTTTAAACCTGAGACTGATAGAGGTACTCAGGAGGTGTTATCTCACCTGAGGGTTTACTTAACTAGGACGACACCCACAAACATGTTTAAGACTGACTCGATAGACTCATGGGTTAGTATGAAAAATAAAATAAATTTTATACAAATCTATGTTTGATCTTTTCGAAAAATCAATTTTGAATGCATACACATATCAATGATTAATGCAATCATGAAATCAGAATAACAAAGAATTATAAGAGTACTCAATTCAAAAGATCAAGGTATAGCAAGCATCTTTATTCTTAAGTAACCATAATTAAAGTAGTTCTAATCACTTATCACTCATTACATCCTATAACTACTTCTTTCCATAAGCTCATGTTTTCATCTTAATCTCCATTACTCAAAGGAATGCATATCATAGATACAAATCAAGGGTTTTCGTGGGTTATAATAGATTTTCAAAGGGTAATTAGGTTTTAGAAAATTGAGGTTACTAACCTCGAAGTGTTCATAATTTGGGGTTACTAACTCCTATTTTTGAGGCTACTAGCACTCTAGAAGGACTCCTTTTATTTTTAGAGGGACAATATTTCCGCAATTCCATGCCTCTTATTCTCTTTCCAAGGGTTACTAACACCTTTTGTTAAAGAAAAGAGTGACAACAATGGATTGATGTTTTTTTAATTGTATGCAGAAATACCTCTTCTCCTCTTGCATGAAAACACTTCTTTTTATGAAAACAATTTTTTAACTACCATTTTATATAAGTAGTCCCACATACTTGTTCTTGACATATCCATAACATACTTTCATAATTGTAATTTCAATAAAAATTAAACACAAGTTCTAGAAGTAGATAATCATAGAAGCAATTAATAATAAGCTTTTATCACAGACTCTAATTATACCTAATTCTAAGAAATAAGATATCATGCTAAAAATCAATAGATCAAATAAAGCATTCTTAAAAATTCTAAGCGTTATCATTCATAATCAAATCAATCACTCAATATATGCATGAAAAATTCAAAATTGTGCAAAATTTTCGAAAAATTTCATGGATTTGTATGCATGAGATTCTCTATTAGACTCTCTCCCCCACACTTAAAAGACACATTGTCCTCAATGTGAATGCACATGTGTGTAATAAGTGTGGTTTTAAAAGTAGATGAGTGTGCTACTGAAAGACTTGACTCACAAAGAAAGTGTGCACCCAATTAAGCAATTCAAGCAATTCAAAGCATCAATCATAGCAATTAGAGTATATAAGTCATCATTAAGATCCAAATCAAAGCATAGAAAACATAGAAAAGAAATACGAACAACTAATTCAAATCAAGGGATAGGCAATCAATCAAAGCAAAACAATGCAAAGAAAAAGAAAACGAAGATGAGTTTAAGAAAGCTTCTCTATTCATGTGGCACGAGCTAGAGGTGGCATGGCGTGGATGGCCGAAGCAGTGCTGTCCGGTGTTTGCACGGGCTGCCAAGGTGATAATCGGTGGTTGGCTCGATCATAATTTGGCTAAGTTGGCTCGATAAAAAATCGAGCTAGCTAATTTGGCCTTTCGCTATCCCCTTCGGTGTGTTGGCTTCCATCATTTGCTCCTCTCCTTTGGGCTTTCATTCGGTTTCTTTTGCAAATGTTCAAAAAGTTCCAATTGTTCGACTTGTTTCCTCAATTTGAAATCCTAAAAAGAAAAAGAAAAACAAAACTAAAAAGAAAATTAAAATGTTAGTAAATTCTTGGGTTGCCTCCCAAGCAGCGCCTTTCTTTAATTTCTTTGGCTCGACCTTCCTTCATCTCCCCTTGTTAGGGTGGATCATACCACTTCAAAGCATAAAGCAAATATGAAGAGATTGGAAGAATATGAGCATAAAAATATGAAAGTGAAGAGAAGAGATAAAGAAAGAAATCACCAATTTGATTGAGGACGACTCCATGAATGGCTATGAATGACAATGCGATTTTTGTCGCCGTGATTGGTTGATGCAATCGGTGCTTCTGGCATTCTTGATTGGCATTACTCCCTTCATGCCTTTGGAAAGTGTCCTCCTCTTGGCAAATTATCTTGTCCTCTAGAAAGAATTGATCCATAGATATCCATTCCGCGTGTTTGATGTCTTCAAAGCATTCAGACTCAAGAAGTTTGTTGATTCCCAAGAAATCTTGATCTTCATGTTCCAAAAGCTGGTTGTCAACAAAATTCAGCATGATTGTGTCTTTTGGCTCGAGATGTCCGAGTTGCTCATCGTCTGGTGGCTCGTCTTCCTTGTTTTCAGCACATCTTGGAGGAAAAGGTGTAGGGATGTCCATCTTGATATCTTTTTTCGGTACTTCTAGTTCTTCTTGCTCAATCTTGGGGACTTCCTTTGGTGGAGTAGGGACGCCGACCATGCTAGGGACATCATCGTCATTATTGAAGAGAAATTGAAAGGAGTCTTGCAAATCAAATTCATATGGTTCCAAATCATTAATTGTTTCGCTTGACACTCCTTCAACTTCCTTGACGATAGGGATGTCTGCTACATTATGAAATTAACCTCCAATCTTACTTGTTTCAGAATGGATAGGTTTCTCCCATGACAGTGTCGCTTCAATCTCTAGCTCTTGATGTTTTTGCGTAATCTCTACCATGTCAACGTGCTTCCATCGTTCTTTGGGAACTTCTTTAATTGCAGCAACTAAAGGAATGCTTACCTTCTCCTTCTGTAGTGGATGGATTTGGCTTTCTTCACTGCATGTTGTTCTTTTCGGCACAAACCTTTGAGGAAACGGTGGTAGATCATAGACGGCCTCCATCTTTTTCATTCATCCAGATCTTGATTGAAGTCGAGAGGTTTTTGGTCATGAAGTAAGTCGATCCTACTTGCTTTTGGTTGTAATCTCCTCATCACTTGGCACTTCGATGTTGGATACAGCAACTGGTGGCGGCACAACAGAGAAAGCAGGTGCAGATGGTGGTAATTTAGAAGATGGAGATGAAACATCAGACAATTCCATCTTTTGTTCATACCACTTGATCGGTCGTCAGCAATCATAAAAATAATCCCCACAAAATCCTAACTAAGTAGATAAGGTAAGTAGGGGTCGATCCCACAGAGAACATTGATAGACTTTATCCGAAAATATAATCCTTAGAAATCTCTTAAAAACAATATGTAAAAAACAGAGGTTTAAGAATAACAATTAAAAAGAAAGCAATTATACTGGAAACAAAATAAAGTAAATTAAATCTAAATCTATGGCAAATAAGAAAGAAAACAATAATTAAAAAGCATACTTCTTCTCCAATGGTAGAAAACAATCAAATTCATTATGGATCCTTGATTTAAAAGATGAATTCAATACTAAATCCTTGATGATAACTGGTCTAGGGAAAACCCTAACATGCTATTTAGATAAGATTACCCGCTTAAGGCTTAAATTACCCCTATTGTTAACTTAACAAATCAATTACCCGATTAAGGCTTAAAGATTCACCAAGCAACAAAGCATTAAGATCAACTATTTAATTAGTTCTTTCACACATGCTTAACTAGTAAAACCATACAACAACCAGATAAATCTAATCACTGGCATGCAATACCCATTGAGCGTCTATTAAACGTAATCAATGCGCTACCAAACAATCAGACTCGAGTGACTAACAATTCTTTATGATTTAGCAATCGATCTCTCAAATTATCAATTTATCGGCCTCATAAATCAATAAAAATCAAGGTCATGGAATAAAACAGAGTTTAACATGCTATCTATCAAAAATAAAATACTAAATTATAAGAATAGAAATCTCATCATATCAATTTATTGAATTCACCAAAGGATCGAAGTGTCAAGAATTTAGCTACTCAAGGATTTGGGAAAATCCATAAGCGGCATAAGAGTACTTACGGAGGGGCGAAATCTCCTTGCAAAATAACCTAGGTATGCCGCACCTCTCTATGGCTAGAGAGGGTGTCGGCACCCTTGCCTAAAAACTAGATCTAGAAGAGAAAAATAGATCTAAAACTATAATTGTGAATTGGTGTGTGTGATTTGTGTTACAGGAGGTGGCTATTTATAGTGGAAATAACCCTAGGTAATTCGATTCTAAGTAGGAAAGGAGTCTAGGACGTTTTAGGGTCTAACTTAGACTCCAAGTTAGATTAAAAGTCATCCTGGAACCAAAATCCTAGTAAAAATATGATCCTGAAAAATCCTGAATTCGTGCAGGGAATTCGACGGCCGTTTTGGGCTTGAAAACGGCAGAAAAGGGTCTTGAACTTCCAAGGAAAGTTATAGATCTCGGAGTTAGCTTTCCAACGAGTACTTATGGGCTTCAAACGGAGGTCTGAGTAGAAAGTTATGATTTTTCTACCAAAACTGCGCTGAATCCTAATCCTGTTAGGACTAGAAGCGGGAATAAGCGGGAATTGAATATCTCATTGGATATAGGCGGCATTAATTGGGATTTTAACTCCAATTATGGGCTTATATGGGCTGAGTATTTTTCCATATAAAATATCCAAAATTCCTTAGCTTAAAGGCTTATCCATGGCTTGTTTTCAATCCTTCGCAATTTAAACTCCAATCTTCAATTCTTGCTCTTGAAATAATTCTTCAATAGTCTTCAAGTCTTCAATTTATCTTCAAACACGAACTTCGAATCTTCCGAATCTATACTTAAAATTGCTTTGCTCAAATCTGTGTAAAAAGTCATCAAAATAGCTCCAAAAGTAATGAAAAATAACAATTTCTCATTTTCACATCACTTAAAGGCTCAAAACACAAATATGATCAAAATAACATATATTTAAGCATAAATGGGTCCAAAAAACAGAGTAAAATAGCTATAAAAATAGGGTTGTTTTTAGCTCAAACATAATTCCCCCACACTAAATCTTTGCTAGTCCCTAGCAAACTAGTGTAGAAAACTATGAACTTACTAAAGTTGAGCACAAATTAGACCCTATAATCCTAAACTAATGCAAATCAAAATTCCATCTTAATTTAAACCTTTTAAAAACTTTGAATGCATACACATATTAAGGATTAATATAATTATGATATCAAAATAACAAAGAATAATAAGAACACTCAATTCAAAAGATCAACAAATAGCAAGCATCTTTATTCTTAAGTAACCATAATTAAAGTAGTTCTAATCACTTACCATTCATTACATCCTATAACTACTTCTTTCTATAGGCTTATGTCTTCATCTTTTACCTCCATTACTCAAAGGAATGCATATTATGGATACAAATCAAGGGTTTTCGTGGGTTATAATAGATTTTCAAAGGGTAATTGATTTTTAGAAAATTGAGGTTACTAACCTCGAAGTGTTCATGATTTGGTGTTACTAACTCCCATTTTTGAGGCTACTAGCACTCTAGAAGGACTCCTTCTTTTATTTTTTCAGAGGGACAATATTTATGTAATTCCATGCCTCTTATCCTCTTTGCAAGGGTTACTAACTCCTTTTGTTAAAGAAAAGAGTGACAACAATGGATTGATTTTTTTTAAAGTATGCAGAAATACCTCTTCTCCTCTTGCATGAAAGCACTTCTTTTTGAAAACAATTTTTTAACTACCCTTTTATATAAGTAGTCCCCCACACTTGTTCTTGACATATCCATAACATACTTTCATAATTGTAATCTCAATAAAAATTAAATACAAGTTCTAGAAATAGGCAATCATAGAAATAATGAACAATATGATTTTATCACAAAACTCCAATTATACCTAATTCTAAGAAATAAGATATCATACTATCAATCAATCAATCAAATAAAGAATCCTTAAAAATTCTAAGTATCATCATTCAAAATTAAATCAATCAATTAATATATGCAAAATTTTCAAAATTTTCGCAAAAATTTATGGCTTTGATTAAGATTATGATCAAATTAATGCATGTAGACTCCCTATAAGACTAGTCTCTCTCCCCCACACTGAAAAGACACATTGTCCTCAATGTGGAAACACATATGAGATTGACATAAACAATTGATATTATGCATGCTCATGTGATTTATTTAAATGCAGGAAATAAAAACTAACACAAAAAATTAATTCACATCAAAGAATAGGCAAGTAATTAAAGCAATAATCAATCAAGACAAAATAATGCAAGGAAAATTAAAAAGATAGAGTTAAAGAAAGCTTCTCTATTTGTAGACATAAGCTCCATCATTGCTTCTGAAACTGGACTCCTTTTGAATTCAGCTTGCAATCGTCCAAATTAAGCTCCATTTGCTTTCCTTCGGTTCCTTAAGTGAAATCATTGCGTTGCCTCCCAATAAACGCCTTTCTTTAAGGTCTTTGACTAGACTGCCTTAAAGAAATTATTCTTCAAGAGTAAAGGAACTATGGATATATTCCTTCAACAAATCCACAATGATCTTGAGAGTATCATTAATGGCTTTGAGAACTTCAATTTGAATTTTATCAAGACTTGAAATCATCAAAGGTGATGTAACGGCTTGGAATGGTGATAACAAGGGCATGGCTGGTGGTGGCAGGGCTTAACCGGTGGTGGCACGGTGAATGGCCGGTTGTGGCTTGGTAGTGGCACGGCTCTGTGTAGATATGGCCGGGTATGGTGCGCAAAGTATGCAATTGTGGCCGGGCACTTGGCTTGGCTGTGACCGGTCCTAGCCGGGCATGAGGCGTGGCTGGTGCAAGTGGTACCGGGCGTGGCCGGGCAGGCGGCTCGGGTGGAACCTGGAATGGCGCGGAGGAAGGCACGGATGACTGGGCAGGTGGCTCGGCTGGCCGGGCCATGGCCGGGCACATGTCTTAAAGCGGCTCAGGTATGGCCGGTCCCATCCGAGCCATGTGTGACGATGGCCGGGCCACAGCCGGGTATTGGCCGGCTGAGTTGGCTCGATCATGGCCTTGGGCATCTTCCTCTGGTTCCTTGACTTCCATCTTCTGCTTCTCTCCGTGTGGCTGGACTCCTTGCTTGTTGGCTTCTTTGGGTGGTGGAACTCGTGGGATTAGAGAACTTAATGTTTGAGCAAAAGTTTCCAATACCGAGTATGCATCATCAGGGGCATTATCGAGCAAAGGAATTGTAGATAGTGTATCAACAACCATTTGATCAGAAACTCTCAGTCCTTGATAAAAGTATCGGACCAAACGTTCTTTGCTGAAGCCATGTTGAGGAAAATCAGCATAAAGTTCCTTGAATCTCTCCCAATATTGGAAAAAATCCTCCTCATTGCGTTGCTGGATGGTGAACATCTTCTGTCTCCACTTGAAAATCTGATCAGATGTCATCGATGAAGATTCTCCAATTGCTCCTTTCTTAACACTTTTAACATTCACAACACAAACAAACTTGTTAAAGTTCAATGGCGATTTAGATGAAATTCTAGGGTGAATTACATCAACATCGAATTCCATGGTCAATGAACCATCGAATTCATCAATCTTTGTATGAGAAGTTCTTAAGAAAGGTCTTCCTAATAAAAGAGGACATTGATCTTTTGAATGTTCCATCTCCATAACAAAGATGTCAATAGGAAAAATCAAGTGTTCAACTTTAATTAAGACATTCTCTAGAACACCTTTGGGATGAACCAAAGATCCATCGGCTAACTACATAATCACATCAGTAGTTTTCAAAGGACCAAGATTTAAAGATTGATAAAAAGAATAAGGCATTACGCTTAAAGATGCTCCTAAATCGAGCATGGCATTCTCTATAACACTTCTTCCAATAGAACAAGTAATAGAAAACGTACCTGGATCCTTGCACTTAGGAGGTAAACTCTTTTGAAGCACAGCAGAGACATTAACTCCAGCACTTACCTTACCTTGTAACCTTTTCTTGTTGGTACAAAGTTGCTTAAGTAACTTTGCATAGTTTGGAATTTGTTGAATAGCCTCAAGAAGTGGGATGTTGACCTCAACTTTTCGAAGTATCTCCAAAATATCTTGATCATCATCTTCTTTCTTTGACTTCTTCAATCTTGATGGAAAAGGGATGGCGGCATCTACCTTGGAATCAGTCTTGTCAGCGGCAGTATTCTTGGTGGTTGCGCCATCTTTTCTGGGTTCATTCTCAATCTTGATTTCTTTGGCAAGCACTTGCATTTCTTCTTTGGTGTAGCTCGGCTCTCCTTCATCTTGTGCGG
This sequence comes from Corchorus olitorius, assembly GCA_001974825.2. Classification (NCBI taxonomy): domain Eukaryota; kingdom Viridiplantae; phylum Streptophyta; class Magnoliopsida; order Malvales; family Malvaceae; genus Corchorus; species Corchorus olitorius. The sequence continues at coordinate 15,216 of AWUE01023777.1, forward strand.
CATGGGTAGGAAAAGGGTTTTCCAACTCTTTTCCACTCCTTAAAGTGATTACACTTACATTCTCCTTCGGAGGTACCTTGGGTTGAGATGGGATCCTTTGTTGACCTTGTGTCTTGAGTTCACTCATGTCACTAGCCAATTGACTGATTTGTTTTCTCATCATCTCCATAGCTTCTCTCATTTGTTGCATCTCGACAGCTTGTGAAGATTGTTGAAAATTAGGCCTTTGATAATTCATTGGCCTTCCTTGATAGGTACCTTGGTTCCCATATTGTTGACTTGGTTGCTCGTCTCTCCAATAAGGTTCAGGCTTCCTTTGATATGCTCCTTGCATTCCAACAACATTAAATTCTTGCGCGGTGTGTTCCAAAGAAGGGCACTTATCAGTGTAGTGTCCTTGTTTACAAATACCACAAACCTTAGGCACACTTGAAAAATTCGCATTGAATAAATCAGTGAGCGTAGCGACTTGCTGATTTGTTTCTTGAAGTTGTTGCTCCAGTGAGGTGGAATGGGTAGAGACTTCATTGATTCTTCTTGTATTGCCTTCTCTTGAATAGTCTTCTCGAGATCCAAATTGTTAAGTGTTGGCAGCCATGTTCTCCACTAAAGTCCAAGCATCGGTAGGAGTTTTGTCTATGAAAGCTCCTCCACTTGCAAAATCTATGGAAGATCTGTCAAACGGTAGTAATCCTTCATAGAAGTATTGGATCTGCAACTGTTCAATGATTTGATGATTGGGGCAGCTCGCAGATAATGTCTTGAAACGTTCCCAATATTCATGCATTGTTTCTCCATGGCGTTGCTTAATTCCGCAGATCTCCTTCCTTATACTTGATACTTTGTGAGCAGGAAAGTACTTTTCCAAGAACAATTTCTTAACGCTCGTCCAAGATGTGATTGAACCGGTTGGTAAGAGGTACAACCAATCTTTTGCACGATCCACAAGAGTGAACGGAAAAGTTCTTAGCTTGAATTGGTCTTCAGTGGTACCTTGAATATTTGTTGATGTGCAGGCAATCTGGAAATCTGTAAGATGTCGGTGAGGATCTTCTCTAGACAGACCATGAAATTTGGGTAAAATCTGAATAAATCCAGATTTGATCTCAAAATTTGCAGTCGTATCTGGGTATCGAATTGCTAAGCGTTGTGCATTGATGTTTGGTGCAGAAAGCTCTCTCAGTGTTGTAGGACCTTCGTTTGCCATGTCTTGTGACGATGTTGAATCAGCAGATCTAGGAGAATTAGATTGTGAACTTGAATTGGATGACTCCTCTTCTTGTTGTCGATTTGATTTCTCCTTCCTTAGCGAAAATAATGTTCTTTCTGGCTCTGAATCAAATTCAAAGTCTTCAATACCACTACTTCTTGTGTTTGGCATGCAACTTCCTAGAAAAACTCAAAAACTCAAAAGACAATAGATTAGTAGTAAAAGTTCTTAACCAAAATTAAAATTTAAGATAGAAAATAAAGAAAATATTTTTCTTTTCTTTCTGAAAACGCAGAAACAATTTTTTTTAAACGCAAAAACGCCAAATTTTTTTTTTTAAAAAAACGCAAACACAAAAATTAAAAACGCAAAAATAAATATTTTTTTACTTTAGAAAAAACGCAGAAAAATTTTTTTTTTTTAGATCAAAAACGCAGAAACAAAGAAAAAATTTCCAGGATTCGTCTCCAAATGAGTCTATTTTCCTTCCCCGGCAACGATGCCAAAATTTATGATCGGTCGTCAGCAATCAAAAAAATAATCGCCACAAAATCCTAACTAAGTGGATAGGGTAAGTAGGGGTCGATCCCACAGAGAAGGTTGATAGACTTTATCCGAAAATATAATCCTTAGAATTCTCTTAAAAACAATATGTAAAAAACAGAGGTTTAAGAATAACAATTAAAAAGAAAGCAATTATATAGGAAACAAAACAAAGTAAATTAAATATGAATCTATGGCAAATAAGAAAGAGAACAATAATTAAAAAGCATACGTCTTCTCCAATGGTAGAAAACAATCAAATTGATTATGAGTTCTTGATTTAAAAGATGAATTCAATATTAAATCCTTGATGATAACTGGTCTAGGGAAAACCCTAACATGCTATTTAGATAAGATTACCCGATTAAGGCTTAAATTACCCCTATTGTTAACTTAACAAATCAATTACCCGATTAAGGCTTAAAGATTCACCAAGCAACAAAGCATTAAGATCAACTATTTAATTAGTTCTTTCACACATGCTTAACTAGTAAAACCATACAACAACCAGATAAATCTGATCACTAGCATGCAAAACCAATTGATCGTCTATTAAACGTCATCAATGCGCTACCAAACAATTAGACTCGAGCAACTAACTATTCCATCTGATTTAGCAATCGATCTGTCAAATTATCAATTTATCGGCCTCATAAATCAATAAAAATCAAGGTCATGGAATAAAACAGAGTTTAACATGCTATCTATCAAAAATAAAATACTAAATTATAAGAACATAAATTTCACCATATCAATTGATTGAATTCACCAAAGGATCAGAAGTATTAAGAATTTAGCTACTCATGGATTTGGGAAAATCCATGAGCGGCATAAGAGTACTTACGGAGGGACGAAATCTCCTTGAAAAATAACCTAGGTATGTCGCACCTCTCTATGGCTAGAGAGGGTGGCGGCACCCTTGCCTAAAAACTAGATCTAGAAGAGAAAAATAGATCTAAAACTATAATTGTGAATTGGTGTGTGTGATTTGTGTTACAGGAGGTGGCTATTTATAGTGGAAATAACCCTAGGTAATCCAATTCTATGTAGGAAAGGAGTCTAGGACGTTTTAGGGTCTAACTTAGACTCTAAGTTAGATTAAAAGTCATCCTAGAACCAAAATCCTAGTCAAAATAGGATCCTGAAAAATCCTGAATTCGTGCAGGGACTTCGACGATATTTTTGGGCTTGAAAACGGAAGAACGGGGTCTTGAACTTCAAAAGACAGTTGTAGATCTCAAAGTTAGCTTTCCAATGAGTACTCATGGGCTTCAAACGGAGGTCTGAGTAGAAAGTTATGAGTTTTTTTCCAAAACTGCGCTGAATCCTAATCCTGTTAGGACTAGAAGCGGGAATTGGATATCTCCTTGGATATAGGCGGCATTAATTGGGATTTTAACTCCAATTATGGGCTTATATGGGCTGAGTATTTTCCCATATAAAATATCCAAAATTCCTTAGCTTAAAGGCTTATCCATGGCTTGTCTTCAATCCTTCGCAATTTAAGCTCCAATCTTCAATTCTTGCTCTTGAAATAATTCTTCAATAGTTTTCAAGTCTTCAATTTATCTTCAAACACGAACTTCGAATCTTCCGAATCTATACTCAAAATGTTTTTGCTCAAATCTGTGTAAAAAGTCATCAAAATAGTTACAAAAATAATGAAAAATAACAATTTCTCATTTTCACATCACTTAAAGGCTCAAAACACAAATATGATCAAAATAGCATATATTTAAGCATTAATGGGTCCAAAAACATAGTAAAATAGCCATAAAAATAGGGTTGTTTTTAGCTCAATCACCACTGTTGATTGCCTTGATTGAATTGACTCCATAACCTTGTGCATCACATTCGATGCTATTTGTATCTCCTTGGGTCGAATTCAAGGGTAATTGCTGACTTTGAGGTTGATTCACACCTTGATTCGAGATTATTTGCTGGACTAGATTGGTCAAAGCGAAGACTGCCGAATTAACCTTGTCAAAACGATCATTAATTCCTTGAAGAAATTCAGGTTCAGGCTCAATCGTCGAACTCCTTGGTGTGCTGAATTGATAGATGTTTTCTACCATGGTATTGAGTAGCTTCCTTGCTTCTTCTGGAGTTTTGAGTGTAAGGCTTCCTCCACTAGCAGCATCGATATATGTTCGATCTTCATAGACGAGTCCATCATAAAAATTCTGAATCAAGAGTGCTTCACTAATGTTGTGGTAGGGGCAACTTGCGCAGATCTTGTTATATCTCTCCCAGTATTGGTGCCACTTTTCGCTTGGTAATTATTGACAAGTGTTGATCTTTCTTCTGACAGCAGCACGCTTTGCTTCTGGAAAGTACTTGTTCAAGAATACTGTCTCCAATCCTTTCCAAGAGATTATGGATTTTGGTGGCAGATTTATGAACCAGTTCTTTGCTTTTCATTCCAATGTTAAAGGAAACGTTCGAAGCTTCGCTTGCTCCTCACGCATCCCAGTGATTGCAGCACACTTGATGAAGAAACTTTGTAAGTGCTCAAGAGGATTTTCATGAGATTCTCCTTGAAAAATTGGCAACATGCGGATTACTGCAGAATTCAGTTTGTATGACATATCCAAAGCTGGATAATCAATGCAGAGAGGCGGCAATTCACAGTTGAAATTTAGTTCCCTTAACAAACGTGGTTGCTCCATTGGATTTTTCCTACAAAACAAAGATGATCAAGTGCAAAAGAAAAAGAAAAAGAAAAAGAAAAATCAACGCAATCTCCCCGGCAGCGGTGTCAAAATTTATGATCGGTCGTCAGCAATCATAAAAATAAAAATCCCAACAATTACTAACAAAAAATAGCTAGGGCAAGTAGGGGTCGATCCCACAGAGAGATTGGTTATTCTTCTTTTTCTAATCAGTTAGCTTAAAAACAATTAAACAAGGAAAAAGAGTTTTAAGAGTAAATTAAAAATACTAAAATTAAATCAAAACAACTAACTAAGAAAGCAATCAAAAGGATTAAAGAAAATAATCAATCAGAAAGCGGTGAATAAATTAGAAAACAATTAAATTAAGAAAACCCTCCAACATCAAATTAATATCCCTCTTGACTAAAAGAACATGGATCATTGATATCTAAAAATTATGAAAACAACGAATATCTTGTTTGGAATTAAATCCGAAATTACCAATTGTAGATAAGATTTCCTGGATCGGGCTTAAATTATCCTTTTTATTCTTTAGCAATCAATTTCCTGGATCGGGCTTAAAGATCACTAAAGAACAAAGCATTAAGAAAGAGTAATTTATGAACAAGCACAACAAACAATTAATTATCTATTGATTCTTAATTCCATTCCTTCCAATTGCTACCAAACAATTAAATCTGGATGGATCAGACTAGATTTACTTTAGCTAATGCAAACTCAATTTATCAAGATAGTGTCGACTCCAATCAATCAAAACAAGTTAGCATAGAATTAAAACAGAGAATTAAGAAATACCCTAAACAATTTTCATATAAAAGCACAAAATCTCACCATGATATAAGTCAAGAGATCAATTAAATTCTACATTGGAGAAAAGAAAAGGATTACTCACTCATGAATTGAGTGAGCATCCAAAGAATAAGAAGAAAACTTATCTATGGATGAAGAAAAAGAGGGGGGCGGCGGCTCCAAGGCTATCTCCTCCAAATCTTCAACTTCTACAATATTTTCTAAAGGGAATAAAATACAATACATAAAAACCTAGATCTAAGGTGGCTATTATAGTGGAAATAATCCTAAAGACTCCAATTCTAAGTAGGATAAGACTCTAGGATGGTTTTGGGGCTGACTTGGTCTCCAAGTTGGATTAAAAGTCTTCCTAGAACTAAAATCCTAGTCAAAATAGGATCTTCAAAAATTCTGGATTCGTGCAGGGACTTCGACAGCGATTTTGGGCTTGAAAACGGCAGAACTGGGTCTTGGACTTCAAAGGAAAGTTGTAGATATCGAAGTTAGCTTTTCAAAGACTACTCATGGGCCTAAAACGGACCTCTGAGCAGAAAGTTATGATTTTTCTACTGAGACTGCGCTGAATCCTAATCCTGTTAGGACTAGTATCGGGATTTAGCGGGAATTGGATATTCTCCTTGGATTGTGCAGCATTAATTGGGATTTTAACTCCAATTATGGCCTTATATGGTCTGAGTATTATCCCATATAAAATATCCAAAATTCCATAGCTTCCGGGCTTCTTCATGGCTTGTCCTCAATCCTTCGCGATTAAAGCTCCAATCTTCAATTCTTGCCTCTTGAGATAATTCTTCAATAATCTTCAAATCTTCAAATTATCTTCAATAAATCTCCATACTCAAAATTCGAGTAAAGAGTCATCAAAATAGCTCCAAAAAGAGTGAAAAACTACAAGGTTCCATTTTTCTTGTCTTCAAGACCTAAAAACACAAATACTTACAAAATAGAGTTAAAATACACATATAAATACCAAAAAGCAAAGGAAAATGATTATTAAAATAGGGTTAATTTTAGCTCGATCACACAGGTTCAATTTTCAATTGTTAATAAATAGAATAAGGCATAATGTTAATTGGAGATCCAAATTCACACATGGCATTTTCTATCTTATTTTTCCTTTTTTACAAGGAATAGAAAAAGATCCTATATCATGGCATTTATGATGCAATTTTCTCTGATATGTAGCAGATACATTCTCATTCATGCAAGCATATTTTTCTGAAAACTTAGTCTTAGTAGTGCATAATTCTTTGAGAAAAGAAGTGTACCTGGGTATTCTGGCAATTTTATCAAGTAAAGGAACATTTACCTCTATATCCCGTAGTGAATTGAGTTGACTTGCAAACCTTTGAGGAAATGGTGGTGGATCATACTTGGCTCGCATCTCTTCCATCCATTCATCTTCTGATTGATGTTGAGAAGCGTTTGATGATGAAGTAAGCTGATCCTTCTTGCTTTTGGTTGAAATCTCCTCTTCACTTGGCAATTGAATGTTGGGTACGACATCTAGTGGTGGTGGAGCAGAAAAACAGGCATAGGTGATGGTGATATCGCTAGTGGAGATGGAAAATCAGGCAATTCCATCTTTTGTGCAGTCCTTTGTTGAGTTCCTTCAATTGAATTAACCCCGTACCCTTGTATGTTCTCATTCATATGTCTTTGAGGTACATATGAAGAGTTTTGAAAAGACGCTTGCTGGATACTCATGAAATCGACAAACATCTTTGCTAGATTTCCGCATTGAACAGTTAACTCCTTCAACTCCTTGCAAATTTCTAATATCTCTGACTCCTTTGTTGTGTCAGCTTCATTGGTTATGCTGAATTGGTGAATGTTATCGGTCATGGTATTGAGCAGCTTCCTTGTTTCTTCAGGGGTTTTGAGTAGTGTTAGGCTTCCTTCACTGGCAGCATCAATATACGTTCTATCTTCATAGAGGAGTCCATCATAAAAGTTCTGAATCAACAGTGCTTCACTTAGGTTGTGGTAAGGGCAACTTGCGCAGATTTTGTTGTATCTCTCCCAGTATTGGTGCCACTTCTCTTCAGGTAGTTGTTGACAGGTTGTGATCCTCTTGTTCAAAAACACTGTCTCCATCTCCTTCCAAGAAGTTATGGATTTTGATGGCAGAGTCAAGAACCAACTTATTGCTTTTCCTTCCAATGTTAAAGGAAAAGCTCGAAGTCTCGCTTGTTTTTCAGGCATTCCAGTGATTGCAGCACACCTTATAAAGAAATTTTGTAAGTGCTCATGAGGATTTTCATGAGACTCTCCTTGAAAGGTTGGCAGCATGCGGATCACTCCAGAATTCAGCTTGTATGACATGTCCATGGCTGGATAGCCAATGCAAAATGGTGGCAATTCACAGTTGAAATTCAGCTATCTTAACGAACGTTGTTGCTCCATTGGATTTTTCCTACAAAACAGAGATGATCAAGTGTAAATCTAATATAGAAAAGAAAAAGAAAAAGAAAATAATACACAATCTCCCCGGCAACGGCGCCAAAATTTATGATCGGTCGTCAACAATCATAAAAATAATCCCAACAATTACTAACTCATAATAGCTAGGGCAAGTAGGGGTCGATGCCACAGAGAGATAGGTTATTGTTCTTTTTCTTAAAACAAACAAACAAAATAAAGAAGATTTTGAAAGTAAAATCAAATCAAATCAAACTAGTAATTAAAATTATCTAAGAAAGCAATCAAGAAAATTAAAGAAAACAATTAATTAAAAAGCAGAGAATAAATTGAGAAAATAATTAAGAAAACCTTCCAACATAGAATTAATACCCCTCTTGACAATAATAATACAAATCATTGATATTTTAAAATTATGAAAACAATGGATAGTTTGCTTGGAATTTAATACTAAATCACCTTAATTAGATAAAGCTCTTGATCCAATGTGAATTATCCCTTTTATTCTTTAAACAATTACCTATTGATCCAATGTGATAATTATTCAAGAATAAAGCATTAAGATCTAGTAATTTACAAGCACAATGGGCAATTAAAAATTGGTCAAGGATTCTTAAATCACTTGGAAGGAAGATCCTTCGCTTCCAATTGCTACCAAACAATTAAATCCGAAGATCCTTCAAGATTTAATTTAGCTAATGCTACTTAATTTATCAAGATAGTGCTAGCTTCAATCCATCAAAACAAGCAACATAGAATTCATGTACAGATATTAAGAAATACCCTATTAATTTTCATATAAAAGCACAAAATCTCACCATGATATAAGTCAAGAGATCAATTAAATTCTACATTGGAGAAAAGAAAAAGATTTCTCACTCATGAATTGAGTGAATATCCAAAGAATAAGAAGAAAACTTATTTATGGATGTGTCGCAATGCGCGGGCCCGGGGGGACCCGCCGCCCACGACTTGGGGAAAACTTACTGGAAATCTATCTACGAAGGGGAGTCGCCACTAATCTTTTTTATGCTGCGATTAGCCACCTATCAGATTATTAAGCCTAATGTTAACCTAAGCTTGGCGGAGGTAACACTACACTTAATAAAGTCTACTTAACCAGAGGTCTTACGGTTCGGGAGTCGGGTACGCGTGGGGAAGGATTAGCACCCCCACGACGCCCGTCAAAAGACGGCACTGACCAGTCTAGAACTAACGTATAGGCTTCAATTAATGGTTGTCTCTATTCTTAATGTTTAAATCTATTCATGTCAAGTTTAAAGGTTTTCTTTAACGACTTTTAATAATGTTAACCCATTGTCTCACTATGGATTACCCCGAATTAAGCCTGTTTTACTTATTACTGCTTTTTACTTTTTAGTTTAATTACTCTGAACTAAAATAATTACTGCTTACTCTTTCTTTTACTTTTTAGCTTAATTTCCCAGAATTAAACTAATTACTGTTTATTCTTCCTTTTACTCTTTAGTTTAATTACCCAGAATCAAACTAATTACTGTTTACTCCCTTTTTTACTTTATAGTTTAATTACCCAGAATTAAACTAATTATTGTTTGCTCCTTCTTTTACTATTTAGTTTAATTACCCAGAATTAAACTAATCTCTGTTTACTTCTTCTTTTACTCTTTAGTTTAATTACCCAAAATTAAACTAAACTCTTCTTCTTTCGCTATTTAGTTTAATTACCTAGAATTAAACTAACTTCTGGTTACTTCTTCTTTTGCTCTTTAGTTTAATTACCCGGAATTAAACTAACCTCTTCTTCTTTTGCTATTTAGTTTAATTACCCGAAATTAAACTAACCTCTTCGTCTTTAACCATTTAGTTTAATTACCCGGAATTAAACTAACCTCTTCTTCTTTTACTATTTACTTTAATCACCCGGATTTAAACTAACCTCTTCTTCTTTTACTATTTAGTATAATCACCCGGAATTAAACTAACCTCTTCTTCTTTTACTATTTAGTTTAATTACCCATAATTAAACTAACCTCTTCTTCTTTTACTATTTACTTTAATTACCCAGAATTAAACTAACATCTGTTTACTCCTTATTTTACTTTTTTTAGTTCAATTGCCAGAATTAAACTAACTTCTGCTTTACTTCTTCTTTTACTCTTTTTTAGTTCAATTGCCCAGAATTAAACCAACTTCTGCTTTACTTCTTCTTTTACTTTTTTTTTTAGTTTAATTACTATTCTGATTACTCTTTCTTTTACTTTTGATTACTTTTACTTCTGCTTCTGATTACTCTTTCTTTTACTCTTTTTTAGTTTAATTTCCCAGAATTAAACTAACCTCTGTTTACTTCTTCTTTTACTCTTTAGTTTAATTACCCAGAATTAAGCTAATTACTGTTTACTTCTTCTCTTACTATTTAGTTTAATTGCCCAGAATTAAACTAACTTCTGCTTTACTTCTTCTTTTACACTTTTTTAGTTTAATTGCCCGGAATTAAACTAACCTCTGTTTACTTCTTCTTTTACTCTTTAGTTTAATTACCCAGAATTAAACTAATTACTGTTTACTTCTTCTCTTACTAGTTAGTTTAATTGCCCAGAATTAAACTAACTTCTGCTTTACTTCTTCTTTTACTCTTTTCGTTTAATTGTCCGGAATTAAACTAACCTCTGTTTACTTCTTCTTTTACTCTTTAGTTTAATTACCCAGAATTAAACTAACCTCTGTTTACTTCTTCTTTTACTCTTTAGTTTAATTACCCAAAAGTAAACTAATTACTGTTTACTTCTTCTCTTACTATTTAGTTTAATTGCCCAGAATTAAACTAACTTCTGCTTTACTTCTTCTTTTACTCTTTTTTAGTTTAATTGCTCAGAATTAAACTAACTTCTGCTTTACTTCTTCTTTTACTCTCTTTTTTAGTTTAATTGCCCAAAATTAAACTAACTTCTGCTTTACTTCTTCTTTTACTCTCTTTTTTAGTTTAATTGCCCAGAATTAAACTAACTTTTGCTTTACTTCTTCTTTTACTCTCTTTTTTAGTTTAATTGTCCAGAATTAAACTAACTTCTGCTTTACTTCTTCTTTTACTCTCTTTTTTAGTTTAATTACTCTTCTAATTACTCTTTCTTTTACTTCTGATTACTCTTCCTTCTACTTCTGATTACTTTTCTTCTACTCCATAGCTTAATTGTTCTGAATTAAACTAACTACTGATGACCATCTTTTTGCTTTTTAGCTTAATTGCACTGAATTAAACTAGCTACTGACTGGTTTGCTTAATGATATTGAATTAAGTCCTTGATAGGTTCATGGATGCATATGATTCATGTAATCCGATTTTTAAAAAGATGTTTACTGTGTGATTATACGAGAAACACTGTTTGGGCACCTTCCACTTGAACTTGTAAGACCCCCATTGAGATATTTCAAGCCTAGGAAACTCGGATTGAAACAGACAAATACTGTCTAAATTTCAACCAATTATTTCATCCTCGAAATCCAATTGTTTATCTCAAATGAGCATGCATTCACAACAATATAGGGAGATATATATGGATGCATATGGTATAGTTGCATTAATTTAATCTGCCTAATTGACAAATTAAACTTAAGCTACTTAAATCAATTAAGGGACCTAAACCATAAACTAAATAAGCCCAAATGCAAGAGAGAGTTAAAAGCCCAAAGTCCATAACAGTAAAGCCCAAATGCGCAAAACAAATAAAAGCTTGGGTCAAGAATTGTACTAAATTGGAAGATGGGCCTCGGCGGGCCAAGAGTTGGGTCTGTACTGGTCCAATCGTACGGGCTGGTATAAAAGGTTAAAACCCTAACTCTTATTCAAACACTTTCTTCTTCTCTGTACTGCGGCGCCGCCACCACCACTCGCCGGATATCCTCTCCACCGCACTGGAGCCCCTATCACTGTCGGAATGCCATCAAAAGCTCCGGATCAGCTCACTGAGACCTCATGATCCCAAATGTAGCCCTATTTTCTTCAAAAGCCCTCGAAATAGACCTTAAACAAGGCTTGGCCGAAACGGAAAAACTTCTCTGATCTACGAATCAAGCCGCTGATCTACCATGGCTGCTAGGTATGGTTCTCTTCTTCTCTCCTTCTACCAAACCACTAACTTTAAACACCCAAAACCCCCCCTTAACCGAAACCTTGAATCAAACTTTGAGTCTTCTCTTGCTCTCCTTCAAAACTCCTAACTCAATCATTCCCGAATCTATCTTCACCACTAAAATCCCCCAAAATTTTCCTTTTATGAACCCTAGTTCTAATTGAGAGAGAATATATTATTTGGGGAGAGAATGGATGAGAGTCTGTGTAGTGAGAGTCTCTTTTTTTTTCTATGAAGTCAGTGTTTGGTGAGAGAGTGACCGTATTTCTTGTGTGTGTTCAAACTTAGAGAGAGAGTCTGTGCTTGAAAAAAATCGAGACTTCAAAGAGTGTTTTTTTCTGTGATCTCTGTGTGTGTGAGAAATCTCCAATCCCCCCCTTTCCAACCGTGTGGAGTTCTCTTTTTTATATTCATTTTTCCATTCTTACGGTGCCTTCTCATTTTTGTTTTCATTTGGTGCAGGTGGATCCTTTGGGGATAAGGATGGGGATGGAAGGTGAGCTGGATATTGTACTACGTACGAAGGTGAGTCATCTTCTTTGACGACCTATTTCGTGTATGGTCCTCTTGATTTTGCTTTGTTTTTGTTGTGGCTATATTTGATTTCATTTTACTCCCTTTGTTTTGTCTCCTTGCAGGTTGATGATGCTGAGCTGGCGGGATAAGTGAGCTGGCAGGTAACTTTCCTTCTCCTTGACTGTAGTTAAAATTTGAGATTGGAATTTTGTGTGCTGTGAACACAAGACTTTAAGGGTGCATGCTTAATCTTACTATGGATGCTGCAATGGTTAATGAAAAGATGACTAAAATGCTTATGTGTAAGCTTGTTGACTATGAGACCTGCATGCACACTAATCCTTAATAATGATGCAAAGAACTCGAATGTGACTATGCATTGCAAAGTGCCCTGATTTTGTAAAAATGAAAACATATGAAGTGCCCTGTGTTTCTATGCAGAGTGTTTTCATGTAATGATTTTCAATGATAGTTGCTGGACTTTATTTCTGATGTGTCTATATGCTTATGGGTGATGCATGAACATAAAATGGATGTGGCCTGTTTATGATTTCAATAAGATTCAAATGACTAAATGCAATATGACATATCTTCTAAAAATGCAAACTTTAATCTCCATGCAATCCATGTCCTTTGATCCCATTTGTTGCTGAGTTGCGCTGCTTCCGAAGTAAGAACTACCCTGTTTTCAGAGCTATCTTCTGCCCATTTTTGAAAATTTCTTGCTGCCTTGCCATTTTGGTCCCTACTTGCTTGCTGTTGGTAGCCTTGATAACTTGTTGCCCATACAATTCGAATGCTTGAATTGGCCTTGTAAATATTTGCTTCCTTGATCATTGATACGGATGAGGTAACATGCCACTGACCCTTTTTGCTTGCTGAATTGCCCCATTTGATCCTCATGATTCTGCTTTGTTTATCTTTCTCTGACTTCATGAATGATCACATAACTATGAAGTTCCAATTTCAATACTGATGCTTATGTCATCACTATGATCCTTGCTGCTTTGGTTCCTTCCAGGTTGTGAACTTTGAAGGACTATTTCAAGTTTCAAGGAAAGCTTGAATTTGAGAAGCGGCTGGATGACACGAAACAGCCATGGAAAGCCTTGAAGCATCAAGGAAAATGGGAAATTTGCTGAAAGAATTTAATGTATATTCTCTGTCTGTAATGGCACAAGGGAAGTGGGATTGTGAAGTGAATGCCAAGGAAATTCTTCTAATGCATTTTCCGATTTTAACCATTTTAGCATATCTTCTAAAATTTTGGACATGTCTTGATACATGTCGTCCAAATCAGAAGCCCACTGGCAAGCAAAGTTAGTCTAATATTGGTGGCCCAAAGGAATGAGATCAAACAATTTAAGATGGTGATAAGGCCCGTGATCAACCCAAAGTAAATAATTAACAAGGAGGGCTTGACACAATTTAGAAAAGGTAGTTCCATGTTAAAAAAAATTGCATAAAGATGCAATGCAAAAAGCTATCAATAAAAATGAATTAAGGGAACAGAATATGCAAAATGTAATTTAATTACACAAAATGCCATTTAATAAAGAGAAGATATATATTTTTTGTATTTTCAAACTTTAAAAGCCAGATGTAATATTATGAGAGTATGGATTAATATGCTGCAAGAATGAGGTAATGAATTACACTAAATGCAATTGAATCATGCCCATGCAAATGTGATTTAAACATGCCATTATTGGAAATATTTTTGGGCTTTTGAATGCAATCTACCAAAGACTAAATGCCAATAATGAACATGCTAACTAGTAATTGAACAATTTTGACCAAAATGCTCCTTAGAGGCCCTGAAGTAAATTAAGCAACAATAAATTATAATTTAAAGGATATGGTTCAAAAACGGGTGTCTACAGGATGAAAAGAAGAGGGAGGCAGCGGCTCCTAGGGCTTTCTCCTCCAAATCTTCAACAATTCTTCAAAATACAATCTCTAGATCTACATAAATCAAAAACCTAGACCTAAGGTGGCTATTTATTGCGGAAATAACCCTAAAGACTCCAATTCTAAGTAGGATAGGACTCTAGGACGTTTTTAGGACTGACTTGGTCTCCAAGTTGGCCTAAAAGTCTTCCTCGAGTTGAAATCCTAGTCAAATTAAGATCCTGAAATTTCCTGAAATCATGCAGAAATTTTGATAGCGAATTCGGGCTTGAAAACCGCAGAACTGGGCTTTGGGCTTCAAAGGAGAGTTGTAGATCTCGGAATTATCTTTCCAACGGCTACTCATGGGCCTAAAACGGAGATCTGAGAAGAAAGTTATGGCCTTTTTACCGAGACTGCGCTGAATCCTGATCCAAATAGGACTAGTATCGCAAATATGCGGGAATTGGATATTTCCTTGGATTAGGCGGCACAAATTGAGATTTTAATTCCAATTGTGGGCTTATATGGGCTGAGTATAATCCCATATAAAATATCTAAAATTCCTAAGCTTCTAGGTTTCTTCATGGCTTGTCTTCAATCCTTCGCAATTAAAACTCCAATCTTCAATTCTTGCTCATTGATCTTTAATCCTTCAAATTATCTTCAAACACGAACTTTGAATCTCCAAATCTACACTCGAAATTACTTTGCTCATATCTATGTAAAAAGTCATCAAAATAGCTCCAAAAGTAGTGAAAATTAACAAATTCTCAATTTCTCATCTCATAAAGACTCAAAACACAAATATTAACAAAATAACATATATTTAAGCATAAATAGTCCAAAAACATAGTAAACTAGCCATAAAAAATAGGGTCGTTTTTGGCTCGATCAGGTTTAAACACATCGTTTTAAGATGAGTTCTAGATTATCAAGGCATTAATTGAAGCAATCTGATGCGCTAAGGGCTTATCAAGGACATCAAGAGGGCTATGGAGATCATGGAGAGGATGAGCATGGAGTGCAAGGAAGCATGGAGAAGCTTGAAGATGCTAGAGTTGCACACAAA
The DNA here is from genome assembly GCA_001974825.2 of Corchorus olitorius. Classification (NCBI taxonomy): domain Eukaryota; kingdom Viridiplantae; phylum Streptophyta; class Magnoliopsida; order Malvales; family Malvaceae; genus Corchorus; species Corchorus olitorius. Next base: position 30,465 of record AWUE01023777.1, read on the forward strand.
GATGATTCAAGCTCATTGGAGTTGCCAAAGATGTCATTTGATCCATTGAAGATGCCAATAGGTCCAATGACAAGAGCAAGAGCAAAGAAATTCAAGGATGCATTAATGGGCCTTGTTCGAACTCATCTTGAAGACCATTGAAGTTCAATTGAAGACATTTTAAGATGATTTGAACAAAGAAAAACTCATTAATTTGCTTGTCATTGAAGCCTAAAAACAGGACAAATCCTGCCCAGGACTTGACAACTCCTGCCCAGGACCTGGTCTGTTGAAAGACGGAAGAAAAATCAGAACAACTCCTGCCCAGAACTTGACAACTCCTGCCCAGGACTTGGTCAGTTGAAAAAACGGAAGAAAATTCAAAACAAGTCCTGTCCAGGACTTGGACAACTCCTGCCCAGGACTTGTTGCGGAAAAAACCTTATTTTTAAGTTATTTTGTTATTTCAATTTCCTAGTAGAATAAGGAGTAGGATCTTTCTTTGCTCCTTCCTTTACCCATATAGCTTTAGGATTTAGGGTATTGTGTCCCCCCCTACTACTATAAAAGGGGTCCAATATCTCTTGTAAACACAAGTTGAGTTGATTAATAAAATTGAGGTTTTTACCCAAATTGATTATCTTAGCTTCTTTGTTCTAGTTTGAGCAAAACTTAGGGTTCTTCAATCTTGTAGAGTCCTAGCAAACAATTAAGTTGTGATACTTGATTGCTTGTGAATCTTGTGATCTTAGGTGTTCAATTGCAGGTCTAATTGGGGGTCTAAGGCCGACGAAAGAAGAAGATTGCTTGGGTGAGATTGTCGACATACACATCTAGAAGTTGAAAGTTGTTCAAGTTGATTCTTGGCGGGTCACAAGGGTGGATTTGAATCTTAATACAACTAGATTCGTATCATCATGGAACTTCATGATCTTAAGTTCCAGCTCTCCTCTACCAGTCAGGTATTCGGCCTTGGTCAGATGAATCTGGGCCAATGCTTTGGAAGTATGGTTGTAGTCATCAGCAAACACCTTGAAGATAATTGGGAAATCACGCCAAAATTGAACAATATGAGGATCAACTCTGGGGGAGGCACATATGATGTCAATTGCTCCTTGAATTGAATCTGCATTCTCCTCCATAGTAGCACGCTTGGCATTGATGAAAAAGCCCTTAATATCATCAATAGCCGTCTAAAGCTCCAAGTTGGAAGGAATTGCTTCTACTTCTTCCACCTTAGGAAAATTCAGGAGCGCTGCAACAAGATCCTTAGCAACTACAAAATTAACAAAGTTGTTAGTACACAATTTTTGTTAATAAGTTGGTGAAAATAAATATTTTTACCACCTTAAATTTATTCCATAATTTTATTTCTTGGCAAAAATATTTATTATGGCTGCCAAAAATAATTATGGTATTATTTTTAAGAAAATAAAAGTAATTCTTGGCCATAAAATTATACTAAGGCCGAAAATCCTAATATACATGCCATACAAGTTGTAATTTTTCAACTAAGGTCATGGCATGCTAAAATTTAAGGTTTTTGGTAAATTATGAAATTTAACTTAATTTTACCTAAACCTAAATTTTAATTTTTGGCTAAAGTATACTAAAATTGGCCAAAATTTATAAAATATAAACACTAATTTTATAAGCATGCCGCCCAAATTGCAATTTATGCAATAAAGGGCTCGACATGCTAGGGTTTCTAAATTCCATCAAATTGGGTTGTGCACGTGTGAAATTAAACCTAATTTCATGTACTTAGGGCTTGATTTAGTGTTAATTATTGGCTAATTTTATCAATTGGGCCAAAATTAGCAAGAATTTTAACCTAAAAACCTAGTAGTATGCCGCACAACTTGCAATTTATGCAAATAGGGGGCTACAGCATACTAGGGCATAAAAATTGTGAAAATTAAGGTTTCTATACTCTTAATTAGAACCTAATTTCATAATTAACCTCCTGAATTTTTGGCTAATTTAATCAATTTGGCCAAAATTCCCAAAATTGCATAAACCCTAGAGACCTAATTGCATTGCCGCCCAAAAATTTCAATTCCATCAATTGGGTGCCGCGGCATGCTAGGTTTTTTGTTCCTTGTCCAATTAGGTTTAGGGTTCATCTAATCCTAACCTAATTTTAGGAGGAATACATCAAATCCTAATCCAATTTGGCTAATTCAAAGTCCTAAACCTAATAGGATTTGTAATTCTAGCCAAATAAGGCCACAAATTTGCGCCTAAGGATAGGAAAATTTCAAGTCGACGATAGCGGCCCCTAAGTCGACACAATTGACATAATTTCATGCCATGGAATCCTCAATTTCATGCAGCAACGTGTTCATCTAAAGATCTATGGCAAATTTTTTTTTGAAAGGCAATCTATGGCAAAAATTAAGTTTTAAGCTTAAAATTATGTAGTTTTTACTAAAGAATTTTGCCAATTTCTTCACCAAATTGATTTGATTTCTAAATCAAATTTTTACTCAAAACTCCAGCAGCTATATTACACCAAATTCATCACCAAAATCGACTTAATCATGGCAAAATTGTGCTAGGGTTGGCGGCATAAAGGAATTGATGAACTTAAGTGCAAAAATTAAAAAGTTCATGAGCAATTACCTTGATTTTGTGCCGATTTGGGATCAATCACCATAGACTTGAGCTTTGGCCTTGCTTGAGTCGATTGGGAGCTTCCATCATGGGAGTTTGATCCAAAATGCTTGATCCTTGCCAAAGACTTGGAGGCCTCCATGAACAAAGAGCCACGGCTTGAATTGCTTGGCATATGAGATGATTTTTGGTGATGATTTTTGTTGTTACCTTGATCTTTGGAAGCCATTAAAGCTTGAAAAGTTGCTGTAAATTTCGGCTAAGTATGGTACCAAGGAGGGGGTGTCGACATTGACTAAGAAATAAAAGGAAGAATTTTGGCCCAAGACCAATTTCCTTATATACAAGCTTAAATTCTTTTAAATTCAAGGACTTAAGCTTGGGGGGCATTGTTTATATCTCAATTTACAATTAAGGGTAAATTGGTCTTCACATAATTATAATTAAGATGTGTGGTCAGGATTAGATCAAAAATCCTAAAGAAACTAGGTTTCTGCACCACCCTAGTTCTAATAGAATTAGGAAAATCTTATAATTAATTGCAAGGGCTGAAATTTATCAATTATTAAATAAATAATTATTATTTTTCTGAATAATTATTATTAAAAACATCATCTATGCCGCCCCTACCTAGGAGAGTGGCAAAGAAAATCAAACAGAAGCAGTTTCCTTTAATA
>AWUE01023780.1:0-14681 GCA_001974825.2 Corchorus olitorius
AGATTTACATCGCCCCAGAAGATCAGGAGAAGACCACTTTTACTTGTCCTTATGGCACATTTGCTTACAAAAGAATGCCTTTTGGACTTTGTAACGCTCCTGCAACTTTCCAACGATGCATGATGTCTATCTTCTCCGACATGGTGGAGAAGATAATTGAGGTATTTATGGATGATTTTTCTGTTTTTGGACCTTCTTTTGATGAGTGTTTGTCTAATTTGGAACAGGTACTTAAGCGATGTGAAGAGACAAACCTTGTGCTTAATTGGGAAAAATGCCATTTTATGGTACAAGAAGGGATTGTCCTTGGCCATAAAATTTCACAAAAGGGAATTGAGGTGGACAAAGCCAAAATTGAAGTCATTGACAAACTACCACCACCAACATCAGTTCGAGCTATTCGGAGTTTCCTTGGGCATGCAGGCTTTTATAGGCGCTTTATTAAGGATTTCTCTAAAATAGCTAAGCCTTTGTGTGATTTGCTTCAAAAAGATGTTCCTTTTAATTTTGATGAGAATTGTTTGAATGCTTTCAACAGGTTGAAAAAGGAACTTACATCAGCTCCTATCATGGTTGCACCAGATTGGAGTCTCCCATTTGAAGTCATGTGTGATGCTAGTGACTATGCCGTGGGAGCGGTTTTGGGACAAAAACAGGATAAGAGATTACATGTTATTTATTATGCTAGCAAAGTTTTAGATAATGCTCAGATTAATTATGCTACCACTGAGAAAGAATTGCTAGCTGTTGTTTATGCTTTTGAGAAATTTAGATCTTATCTTGTTGGTTCCAAAGTTGTTGTTTATACTGACCATTCTGCTTTGAAATATCTATTGATTAAAAAGGACACCAAGCCAAGATTAATTAGATGGATTTTACTCTTGCAGGAATTTGACTTGGAAATTCGAGATAAGAAAGGGTCAGAAAATTTGGTAGCCGATCATCTTTCAAGATTGGAACAAGAAGATAAAGTGGATGCTCTACCAATAAATGATAGCTTTCCTGATGAGAACTTAATGGTTGTAAAGGAGGCTAATGTTCCATGGTTCGCCGACATTGTAAACTTTTTGGTCTCTAATGAGGTGCCATTAGGTCTTAACCATCACCAAAAAAGGAAGTTCTTTTCGGAAGTTAAGCACTACATATGGGATGGTCCACTCTTACTCCATAGTTGTACCGATGGTGTCATTCGGAGATGTGTTCCTGAGGAAGAGATGGTTTCTATCCTCACTCATTGTCATTCACTTCCTTGTGGGGGACATCATGGTGCATCTAAAACTGCGGCTAAGGTACTTCAATGTGGTTTCTTTTGGCCTACACTCTTTAAGGATGCAATGAGTTTCGTAATGTCATGTGACCGATGTCAAAGAACTGGTAACATAAGTAGAAGACATGAGATGCCTCAATCAGGTATTCTAGAAGTTGAAATCTTTGATGTTTGGGGACTTGACTTCATGGGACCTTTCACTCTATCTGGTCAAAATAAGTACATTCTTGTTGCTGTTGATTATGTCTCTAAATGGCTGGAAGCTATAGCATTGCCTGACAATTCAGGATCTAGTGTGGTTAAATTTGATCGGAAAAATATCTTTTCTAGATTTGGAGTTCCTCGTGCTATCATTAGTGACAATGGTACTCACTTTCAGAATGATCAGTTCAGGGCACTAATGCGTAAGTATGGGTGCACCTTCAAATCTGGAACCACTTATCACCCTCAAACGAGTGGGCAAGTAGAGGTATCTAACTGGGAAATCAAAGCTATCTTGGAGAAAACGGTTAGTCACACTAGAAAGGATTGGTCAATGAAGCTTGATGATGCTTTGTGGGCTTATAGGACTGCATTTAAGACTCCTTTGGGCATGTCACCTTATCGACTTATGTATGGTAAGTCTTGCCATTTGCCAGTTGAAATTGAGCACAAGGCCTATTGGGCAGTGAAAGCATTGAATTATGATCTCAAATCGGCTGGGGAGAAGCGATTGTTGCAACTAAATGAGCTTTAAGAAATTCGAAAAGATTCTTATGCGAATGCTCGAATTTACAAGGAAAGGACCAAGGCTTGGCATGACAAGAATATCCTACGGAGAGAATTTAAAGTGGGTCAAAAAGTTCTTTTATTTAACTCTCGTTTTAAATTGTTTCCAGGAAAACTGAAGTCGCGATGGTCTGGACCCTTTGTTGTGACTAAAGTCCATCCTTATGGTGCAATTGAGATTGAAGGAGATGAAAAAGACCTTTTGTGGTCAATGGCCAGAGATTGAAGCATTATTTCGAAGAAGGATACGTGCAACATGTTCAGAAAATCACCTTCTCCGAATAAATACCTCAAAACTCCGTCGAGCCATCGACGTTAAACAAAAGCGCTTGTTGGGAGGCAACCCAATTTCTAACTTATTTTTATTTTTATTGTTATTGCTTTTATTTTCACTAACAATTTTATTTTCCTTTTTAGGTATATCATTTCGTTGAAATCTTCCATTCTTGAAGCATTGAAATGGGAGTTCTAAATTTTTCTTTATTCTTTCACCTCTTGGAAATTCTATTATTTCTTTGCCTTAAATTTGGAAGATTTCGTTTTGCATTGGTGCACCTAATTAGCATTTTTTTTTATTTGCATGAGCATATTTAATTTTGTTCATGCATTGCATTTTGCATTAAGGCATATGTTAGGAGTTCATATTCAAAAATTTTCAAAATTTGTTTTGGTTTTTGGCTAAGAATTTCTAGAGTTGGATATCATCAATAGTGTCATTATTTTAACACTTTTGCAAATGATTGCCAAAGTTTGTCAAATGAAGATGATGCTTGTCAATTGGGTACAAAAATTGGTTTTTGCTACTTTTAGAACTTGTGTCGAATCTCTTCGAGACTAATTTGGATTGTGGTATGATTGGTTTGGAATGTATATGTATTGTGTATGGGGATGACTAAGGCGTTTGTTTGGATCGTTAGAGCCTTAGGATGCCTACCCTTTTTACAATGTCACTAGTAACCCCTTTGTTGCCTTTTTGAATATATTTAGCCTTTTTCTTTGTTTCACCACATTATCCCAAAGAACCATGGGCCCGAAAAACAAGTTTTACCCTTATTCATGAATTAGTAAGAGCATAACTTGTTGATTTTTAGTTCTAATGGATGGTGGATGGCTAAAATTATTAGGCCTTATTGATTTTGATTCTTTGTGCTTAATGATCTTTTTATTGTTGATGAAGAAAGATTGAGATCAAAATAAGTGTGGGGGAAATTAGTAGAATGTAAAAGATGGTGGATAGTGAAGTGCATAAAAAAATTGTTGAAAGTGAGTTGTTTCCAAATAAAAGAGGAGAAGAGATGTCTAAGACATTGTCCCTCTGAGAAAAAAAAAAGTGAAAAATGGAACACTCCAAAAGAAATTGGCACTAGTTGTTTATGGAAGATAGGAAATTCTATAGAATTAGTGGAGTTATGATGAAGGAAGAGCTATCACAAGATTAAATAAGCTCTTGATTATTTGATGGAATAGTTATGCTCGACTAAATTCTTGAATACTTTAATTTTCCTTATCCTTTTTTCTTAACTCACTGTCCCTTGGCCCCATTACAACCCTTATAAAGACCTTTCGACTCATACACATGCATATATATTTGGTTAGTGGTTTGATATGGCTGTAGTGAAGATGTAGATGAGATACAAGCCTATGGTAAGTAGCTCTTTAAAACAGTTTTCTTATTGCTCTTTTGAGGCAAATGATTTGGATGATAAACTAACCATTTGTGCTTTACTTTGTTAGAAATGACTTGTTTTGAGAAGTATCCAACACTTTGAAGTTTGAGGCCTACTAAAAAGAATTTTTGAAAATTGTTCTTAAATTGTTTTTGGAACTAACTTTCATATGTAGCAATGTTTGTGGGTGTCGTTCTAGTTAAGTAAACCCTCAAGAGACTATAACTCCACCTTTAATGTCTTCGATTAAGGTTTAAAGGCTTGCGTCACGTGCTAAGTGCCGCCGTACACCTACGAAAGTGGAATCAATATCTTGCATTAGTTTAGGATTTTATTTTTGTTTTAGTTTAACTTAAGGACAAGCAAAAAGCCAAGTGTGGGGGAATTTGATAAGTGCAATAATTTACACTATTTAGACCTCATTTAGATTATATTTTGAGCATTTATATTGCACTTTCTAATGCTATTTATGATATATTCTCACATTTTGTGTTTTTGAGCTTGTAGGTTAATTTGGAGTGATTTTAGGGAGAAAATCATAACTTTCAATCCGGAGATCCGTTCGAGTCAATTCAAGTGTCCGTGGAAAGAGGATTCAAGGCTCTATAACTTTCATTAAGGACTTGGAGGCTAATTTTGACTTGAAGAGAGTGAAAACGTTGAAGAAAGTTGAAGATCGGTGAAATCCTGACGAACTCCAAGTTGGGCCCAACTTACCCCTCAAGTTGGGGCCAGGTTGAACCCTGAAGTTTGCGCAACCTTTCTGTCCTAAGTTGGGGCCGGATTGACCCCCAAGCTGGCCCCAAGTTAGGCTTGACGGAAATTTTCCTAGTTTTTCCAGAATTTCTGATTTTGCCCCTGATTAATCCAAATTACTTTAGGACTTTTTGTATCCCTATAAATACAGACTTTTAGGATTATTTTGAGGACTTTTGGCTCATCACAATTATTTTTCCTTGTTGGAGAGAAGATTTCCTTGGAGATTGAGACTAAGATTTCTTTTCTCTCTTTCTCTTATGTTTCTGTTCTTCAATAAAATTATTCTTGTGCTTTTGTTCATGATGATGAGTAACTAATTTCTTAATTAGGGTTTAAGGTGTAGCCAATTGGGAATTATTGCTTGATTTATGAATTGAATTGTTTTTCTTTCAAGTTAGATTTATTTTTCTTGTTCTTCATGAGATTTATATGCTTGATCAACATATAGATTGTTTTAGAGATTATGTGATGAACTGACAGAAGAAGCATAATCTGTGCACTAGGGAAATAGACAAATTAGACTGGATCAGACATGAATCTTAGGATAATTTGATAGGTGAACAATTACTTGTTCTTAATGAATCTAATTAATTAGGTTGACATCGACAGATAATGAATCTAATTAGTTAGGTATTCCTGTGTAGACTTGACGGAGCACATAGGTAATTAGGTGTAATTCTATTCTAATTTAGCATCAATTTAATTCATAGGTTAGGTAGTAATTTTCCCAATTAGGTGAAACCTGAAGTCCTAAGCTTTCCAATTATTGTTTTCACATCTTATTTAATTCTCTGCTTTTATAACTCAATTGCTCTTAGTTTTAAATTGTCTTGATAATTTCTCTTAATTTTCTTCTTTGATAGAATTAATTACAATAGGAATTAATTGTTCTCTATGGATTCGACACCTGGATTACTCTAGGATTTTATTACTTCAACTGACTCTGTGCACTTGCAGATTTGGTTCATCAGTCTGTTGAAAAAACGGAAGAAAATTCAGAACAAGTCCTGTCCAGGACTTGGACAACTCCTGCCCAGGACTTGTTGCGGAAAAAACCTTATTTTTAAGTTTATTTTGTTATTTCAATTTCCTAGTAGAATAAGGAGTAGGATCTTTCCTTGCTCCTTCCTTTACCCATATAGCTTTAGTATTTAGGGTATTGTGTCCCCCCTACTACTATAAAAGGGGTCCAATATCTCTTGTAAACACAAGTTGAGTTGATTAATAAATTGAGGTTTTTACCCAAATTGATTATCTTAGCTTCTTTGTTCTAGTTTGAGCAAAACTTAGGGTTCTTCAATCTTGTAGAGTCCTAGCAAATAATTAAGTTGTGATAACTTGATTGTTTGTGAATCTTGTGTTCTTGAGTTGACAATTGCAGGTCTAATTGAAGACTCAAGGCCGACAAAAGAAGAGGAATCACCTTGTGAAGGTCATCGATCTACTCATCTAGAAGTTGAAGGAGTTCAAGTCGAGTTTGATAGATTTTCAAGGCTAGATTTGAATCTAAAACAACTAGATGCGTATCACTATCTCCATAGACTGTGAAATCGTCCATGAATACTTCCATCTTATCTCCCACATAATCTTGAAAGATGCTCATCATACACCTTTGAAAAGTTGTTGGTGTACTGCATAAACCAAAAGACATTCTTGTGTAAGCATACGTACCAAAAGGGGCATGTAAAAGTAGTCTTCTCTTGATTTTCAGGTGCAATTGGAATCTGGAAGTATCTTGAATACCCATTCAGAAAACAATAATAGGCTTTGCAAGCTAACCTCTCCAACATCTGATCAATGAATGGCAATGGAAAGTGATCCTTCCTTGAAGCAGTGTTCAGCTTTCTGTAGTCGATGCATACTCTCCATCCATTTTGCAGTCTTTGGGGAACTAACTCTCCATCCTTGTTTTCTATGACGGTGAATCCAGACTTCTTTGGAACTATTTGAACAAGACTGACCCATTTACTATCTGATATAGCATAAATGAGACCAGCTCCAAGTAATTTGAGAACTTCTTCTTTGACAACCTCTGCAAGATTTGGATTCAGTCTTCTTTGTGGCTATCGAACTGGTACTGCATTGTCTTCTAATCGAATCCTATGCATGCATATAGTAGGACTTATCACTTTGATATCAGCAACAGTCCATTCAATAGCCTCCTTGTATTCCTTCAAAACTCTGATTAGTTGTTCTTCTTGTAAATCATTCAATTTACTTGAAATAACAACAGGCAGGGTTTCTTTGTCTCCAAGGAAAACATGCTTCAGGCCTTCAAGACTTGACTTCAGGTGGTTGAATGATGGATGGAAAAGGTTTTGGAGTTGGCTCCAAACTGATATAAGAAACCGATGCTTTCTCTTCATCTAGTGTCCCCAATTCTCTGATGGTTTCTGCTACATCTTCTGGCGTCAGGAGTTCTGCTTCCTTGATTTTTTTTTAATCCAGGCTCTTCGTAAGGACCAATTCGAGTTCATCTTCATGGTGTAATGATTGAACTTGTTGAGAAAGAACATCAATTGTATCAATAGCACAGAAGGAATGTATCTCAGTAGGAAATTTCATGGCCTCATAAATATTGAATTTAATAATTTCCCCATCAAATTCCATGCTGAGTCTTCCATCTTGGACATCAAACTTCGTTCTAGCTGTGGTCAGAAAGGGCCTTCCTAGCAGCATCGGCGGTAAAAGTACCCGGGAGGTCCCTGTATTATACGAAATATTGATTTTGGTCCCTGTACTTTTTTTTTCTACAAATTCATCCCTCTACTATGAGAACCTATCACCCGAAGTCCTTCACGTTAGTGAGCCGTGACAGACCCGTCAAACATGCTGACGTGGCACTAACGGTGTGAAATTTGATGACGTGGCAAATGATGTGGAATAAAAATTAAATATTATTTAATTAAATATATTTTCTTTTGTTGAAATTTTATTTTTGTTTAAAAAAAAAAGGAAATCTGATTTTTTTTTCACAAACACCAAAAAATATTTTTCTCTCCTTATTAAAAGATCAAACACCTCATTTTTCATGAACAAAGGAAGAACATTTTGAATGTTCTAACTCCAAAAACCCAGATTGTCCAAATTAATTGTTGAAGAATCAATAATGGCTAAGGTGTCCAATCAATGTCGGGTCTATTATACCTTCCTTTGGCCTTTTTGATATCTTTTCTTACACCCATTGAACTAAATTTCCTTGTTTTGGTTCTTCCTTCTGACCATTTCTTCCATGGATTACCATTGAAGGGCTCCTTCCAGTCACTAATTCCAATAAAACTATGCCATAGCTATAAACATCAACTTTGGAAGTAATGGGCATGTTGAAAATCCACTCAGGCGCCATGTAATGTAACCTCTTATTCCTCTGATCTTTGAGATTCTTGAATGCTTAACTTCACCTCTGTTTAGTAACCAAGACAGGCCAAAATCTAACACTTTAGGTTGGAAATTGGAGTCTATGAGAATGTTTTCAGGCTTTATGTCAAATGGAGAATCCACTCTAAACATTCCTCGTGTAAATAAGCTAGACCTTTTGCAGTTCCAAATGCAATTTCATATCTCTTTTTCCAGTCAAGTGTTTTGGAAGATAGGTTTTCTGCCAATGATCCTTTTTCGATGAACTCATAGACCAAAAGCTTGTGTTTTCCTTCCGCACAATATCCCCACAAATCTATCAAGTTCATGTGATTAAGCTTCCCAATGGTGTTAACTTCTGCTAGGAATTCAGCTTCTCCTTGGTTAGCATCAATCAAACATTTAATAGCAGCAACTCGTGAATCTGACAATATCCCTTTGTATACAATTCCTCCCGACCCTCAACAAAATGGCTAAGGTGTCCTCAACAAAATCGTTGAAGGATGCTTTTTCAGGCTCTGGGTGGTGTTCAGATAGCCCATATCCCCTCAAATCAGGTGCAATTGCTCAGTATCTGGCACCGGCGATGGCAATCATTTGATGACTCCATGAATACCATATCTCTGGAAAACCATGTAGGAATTAATTCGGACAATCTGGGTTTTGGAGTTAGAACATTCAAAATGTTCTTCCTTTATTCATGAAAAATGAAGTGTTTGATCTTTTAATAAGGAGAGAGAAATATCTTTTGTGTTTGTGAAAAAAAAATCAGATTTCTTTTTTCTTTTTAAACAAAAATAAAATTTCAATAAAAGAAAATATATTAAATTAAATTATATTTAATTTTTATTCCATGTCATCTGCCACGTCATCAAATTTCACACCGTTAGTGCCACATCAGTACGCTTGACGGGTCTGTCACGGCTCACTAACGTGAGGGACCTCAGGTGATAGGTTCTGATAATAGAGGGACGAATTTGTAGAAAAAAAAGTATAAGGACCAAAATCAACATTTCGTATAGTACAGGGATCTCCCGGGTACTTTTACCCAGCATCGGCATATGAGGAAGATGAAGGTCATCTTCACTCATCTTCAAGACATAAAAATCTGCAGGAAAAACAAAATCTCCTATTTGCACTAAAACATTCTCAACTAATCCTTCAGGATTAATATTAGTTCTATCATTTAATTGCACAATAAGATCAGTTTCAAGCATAGGTTCTATTTTCAATTGTGAATAAATAGAAAAAGGCATGATGTTAATAGATGCTCCAAAATCACAAGGAATGCAAAAAGATCCTAAATCTTTGCATTTATGATGCAATTTTCTTTGATATGCAGCAGATATATTCTCATTCATGCAAGCAAATTTTTCATAATACTTACTCTTATTGGTGCATAATTGCTTGAGAAAAAAGCATACATGGGTACTTTTTCAATTGCGGTAATTAAAGGAATATTTACCTCTAATTTTCTAAGTGAATTGAGTTGATTTGCAAACCTTTGAGGAAACGGTGGTGGACGTTGAATGGTCTCCATCTCTTTCATCCCTTCGAATCTTGATTGAGGTCAAGAAGTTTTTGGTGATGAAATAGGTTGATCCTCCTTGCTCTTGTCTGAGTTTTCCTCCCTTTTGATTGAAATCTCCTCATCAACTAGCATTTGCATCTTGGGTATAGCAACTGGTGATGGTATCATAGAGTAAACAGGTGCAGGTGGTAGTGATTCTGAAGGAAGAGACAGAACATTTGGTGACTCCATCTCTTGTGCATAGCATTGTCGATTTTCTCCAATTGAGTTGACTCTATATCCTTGAGCAAAATTCAAGGGTGATTGCGATAAGGTGTGAGGTGGTTAAGTTGCTCCCTGATTTGAGATCACACACTGTACCAAATTGGTCAAGGCTTCTTGTTGATTGGCAAGACTGACAAGTTTTGAGTTAAATTCCTTGGCAATCTCTGTTGTGAATGACCTCAAAATCTCCATTACTTCATCGCAGGACACTCCTTGTTTGGGTTTCGAAGTTTCATTCGACGTGCTGAATTGGTAGATATTTTCTGACATCTTGTTCAATAATTTCCTCGCCTCTTCAGGAGGTTTGAATATCAAACCGCCTCCACTGGTAGCATCAATATTGGTTGTGTCTGACTGAGATAACCCATCATAAAAGTTTTGGATTAAAAATCCTTCACTTAGTCCATGATATGGGCAACTCTCACATAGTTTGTTGTATCTTTCCCAATATTGATACCATTTTTCATCTTGTGACTGGCAACTGGCAGCGATTTTCTTTCTGACTTCAGAAATTCTTGAGTTTGGAAAGTACCTTTCAAAGAATGCTTCTTGTAATCTATTCCATGAGGTGATAGATTTTGGTGGTAGACCCCAAAACCATTCTCTTGCGTTACCCTCCAAGGTGGATGGAAAAGTTCGCAGCTTGACTTGTTCTTCAGGCATTCCAGTGATCAAAGCACACTTGGTGTAGAAGGCTCGCAGATGCTCGTGTGGATTTTCATGCTCTTCTGCATGGAAAATAGGTAGTAAACGGATCACTCCTGGCCTCAATTGGTAGGACATATCCATGTCAGGATAATCAATGCAGAAGGGCTTCATCTCACGAGTGAAATTCAATTCCCCTGGGGAACGTGATTGTTCCATTGGATAAGACCTACAAAACAAAGATGATCAATTGCAATTCAAATAGAAAAAGAAAAGAAAAAGAAAAATAATGCACAATCTCCCCGGCAATGGCGCCAAAATTTAAGATCAGTCGTCAGTGAATCATAAAAATAATCCCAACAATTACTAACTAAAAATAGCTAAGGCAAGTAGGGGTCGAATCCACAGAGAGATAGGATATTCTTCTTTTTCTAATTAATTAGCTTAAAAATAATTAAACAAACAAAGAGAGTTTTGGAAGTAAGATCGAAAATACTAATTAAAACAAAGCAAACAAAACAATTAAAGAAAATTAAGAAAAAAATTAAGAAAATTAAAAAAAACAATTAATCAGAGAGCAATGAATAAGTAAATTAAGAAAACAGTTAAAATTAAGAAAAACCTCCAACATATAATTAATATCCCTCCTGACAAAAATAACATGGATCATTGATATCTAGAAATTATGAAAACAATGGATAACTTGTTTGGAATTAAATCCTAAATTACTGTGAGACCCCGGCCCAAAAATCGCTTTTAAAATTGATTTTGTGTGACTCTGGGCCTTATTAGTTTATATAGCCAATTAGGTATTAGTTAGTCCTTTAAACCTAGTTATAAATTAATATTTACCTCATTAGTTAGGGTTAGGACATTGGTTTCAAGGGGAAAACGTGTTGAGATCTTTTGAAGGCTATTTTCCATTGTTTTCATCTCTCTTGGGTGCTCTAAGGTTACTTCTTTCACTTTCCACTATTATTGCATGTTAGGAAAGAGTTTTAGATAGACTAGATGTAAATTTTCGGTTACCGGCAGCCGTCCGGCGAGCCACCGACCACCAAGTTGGCACCCAAAGATTCCTTTGGCCATGAGGAGCGCATAGGATTTGGAATGACTCAATTTCGTTGAGTAGATTGAAAGATATGATGTTTTTAAGTTGATAAACCCTAAATCTAAACTGTAATCAGTGGCCCCTCTTTCCTTGTCGGAACCGGTAAACGGAGGCCTTTAGAGGCCAAACTTGTGATGGACATGTAGTAGAAAGTAAGATCTATTCATAGGTGCCAATCGTACCTTCATAGGCGTTCTGTAGAGAGAGAATCGAAGTCCCAAAGTTGCTTGGCGGATGGGACGAATCTGGAATTTCTGAAATTGTTTGTAGGAGAAGATGAACAATGTTTCTGCAAAGCCCACTCCCGGGCAGATTTTGCGATAGAGAGTGTAGTCGACCCCTAGGTGATATGATAGTGATTTTTGGGGAAATTGTTTAATGAAATACTTATGAGTTTCTGTATTTTCCCATAATTTTTCAAATTACAGAATATTTTCTATGATTTATTTTCTTATGAAAATGTATGAGGAGAGTGTGACCTATTTTTGAAGGATTAAATTCCGAAATTTTTACAAAAATTCTAGTACCATATTATCTTATTTATGATCCATTAAAATTGGTGTTTCACTCTCTGAAAATATTAAATTGTATTTTCCTAATTTCATTCTAATTTAGGGAATTGTAGAGATTGTTGAAATTAGATTTTTGCAAAGGTTTTCAAAAGGATTTCAACAATTCCCCAAAGGTGTTTAGGATTATGGGAGGATAGATTAGTCATGCATCTTATGTATATTGTATTGTGTTGGTTTCTAATGCGTAATTAATATTGTTAGGCTTAATTGTGCATTGTTCATTTCAAGAATTGCGTTGTGATTGTGTGTGCTGATCAGGTAAGTGACCGAACCTTTCTCGTGTTTTCTAAGATTATTATATGTATTATAATTATATGATTTATCAATTGTTTTATGAATTGTTTTCTTATAAATGATTCGAAGTGTTTTGTTGTTTTTAAAAGAGTCATTGTTTTCTTAAAATCGGATCGAATGTGCAAACATAAATGTTTTGGAATTGAAATTGTTTTGAAAGTAATTTGGGAATATGAAAATGTGTTTTAATGTCCTTGCACGGCTGTGCATAGTGGACCCATACCTCAGGGGGTTAGACTGATGGTAAGAGTGGACCCGTACCTCAGAGGGTTAATCTGACGGTAAGAGTAGACTCGTGCCTCAGTGGGTTAAACTGATTGGTAAGACTGGACCCGCACCTCAGGGGGTTAAACTGATTGGTAAGGGTGGCCCCGCGCCTTAGGGGGTTAAATTGTTGGTAAGAGTGGACCCGTGCCTCAGGGGGGTTAATTATTGGCTAGAGTCGAGATCTATACCGTTAATGGATGATTGTGATTGTGATTGTGACTTTGATTGTGGTGCAGTCTAAAAGGATCTAAATGTTTATTGGGAATGAGAAATAAAGTGTATTGTTTTGAAGTGAAAATTGGTTTTGGTTTATCGAATATGTTTATATGAAAACTATGATTTGCTATTATATTATGTATGGTTTTATTCTGATCCACCTAGTTAAATCTTGTTATTTACTGGGCTTTTTAGCTCACTAAGTGGTTTATATGATTTTCAGGTGATGATGAGTAAGCATTCGGGATTGCATTGGGGAGAGTGATCGTTAGACGTTATAGCTTTCGCAATAGACTTGCACTTTTGGAACTTACTTGAATTTCAATGATATTGTTTAGTTGAGACTTGAAAATTTTGTTAATGTGCAGATATTGAGACTTAGTTAATTTTTAGACCTATTATATTATGTTGGACTAACAGCTAGCCTTACATGCTCTTGGGGTTCGCCTCATGAGTATGTGGTGTTGTTATGTTCCGAGTCTTGGGTTCGGGGCCTGACAATTTAATGGTATCAGAGCTTAGGTTATGACCTGTTAAGACATTACATGGTAAGTGAGTGATGGGTAGAATATGATTGCATCTAGCATTGATGATTGTTGTTTGATATGTTTCATTGGTATGTGTTCTGAATGTTGATTGTTATCCTATTAAGTACTTTAGATGTGATATTAATATGTTATGCAAGTTTAGAGGACTAAACTTATTTTAAGGGGGGAAGGATGTGAGACGTCGGCCCAAAAATTTCTTTACAATTGATTTTGTATGACTCTGGGCCTTATTAATTTATCTAGCCAATTACGTATTAGTTAGTCCTTTAACCTAGCTATAAATTAATATTTATCTCAACAGATAGGGTTAGAACATTGGTTTCAAGGGTAAAACGTGTTGAGATCTTTTGAAGGCTATTTTCCATTGTTTTCATCTCTCTTGAGTGCTCTAAGGTTAGTTCTTTGACTTTCCACTATTGTTGCATGTTAGGAAAGGGTTTTAGATAGACTAGATGTAAATTTCCGGTCACCGGAAGCCGACCGACGAGCCACCGACCACCAAGTTGGCACCAAAATATTCCTCTGGCCATAAGGAGTCCATAGGATTTTGAATCACTCAATTTCGTTGAGTAGATTCAAAGATATGATGTTTTTAAGTTGATAAACCCTAGATCTAGACTGTGATAAGTGTCCCCTTTCCTTGTCGGAATCCGGTAAACCGGAGGCCTTTAGAGGCCAAACTTGTGATGGACATGTAGTAGAATGTATGATCTATTCATAGGTGTCAACCACACTGTCACGCCCCGACCCGGAAGTCGAGCACGGACAACCGCCGTGTTACCTCGGAACACGTGCCGGCCGGTCACTCGCACCAAGGTTCCACGAAGCGTCAATACCAGAATTAAAAAAAACAAAGAAAACATAAATTGATTAAAGGTTTTAAAAACAAAAGTTTTCAAACCAGAGTGAGAGCGGTATCGTCGAAAACCGAAATAATAACAGTATTCTAATAAGCGAAAACCAAATCAAATTCAAATAATGAGTTTGTAACAAGAAAAAGGCACGAAGGTGACAATGAACAGAGACAATGCCAGTGGGACCCGTCATGTAGTGAGAAATACCTCTAAGAGTAGTGAAAACAGCCTACGCCACCGACTCGACCGTCCACGAATGCGTTGAGTCCTAACTACCCTGAAAGCACAACAAGAATTTGATGGGTGAGTACACGAATGTACTCAGTGAGTAAACCACCCTCAAAAGAGGATCCGAGAGGGTGGGGTGCATACACAACCAAAACAGTTCATAAAACAACAATTATAAAATCCAGATCGTCAATAAAAAAACGAGTACATAAAAATCATTTATCGTCTCATGAAACAAATGGGCTGCCATTAAAACCTATTCAGAGTGACCTTGGCCCGAGTCAACCTCTGGAACCGTCAGGGGCATTTTCACCATCATAAAATAATCAGTAA